>JABFEB020000132.1:1907780-1920706 GCA_019775895.2 Stomatorhinus ivindoensis
ACGGGAGCGTAAGAGGATAATGACGGGGAATCTCCCTCTGTGTGTCCCTGCTATCACTATTCTGATTTATTTTTTTTTATGTATGTTGATACCTCTAGATTTGTGCTCCTGGCCATTTTTGTGTTTATTATGGGTTTCCATGGGAGATGCTCTGGCATTCATCTGTGCTTACATGGGTTTTAATCAATCTGTATGATGTGTGTTATGTGAATATGTCCAAACCAAACCGTTGCCTTCTTTCATGAAATGCCCACCTGATCAGCGTTCTCCTTGGTGCAGACACTGAAGCATTCGTGTCAAAGAAAGTGTGTAACAGTGCCACAGTAATTCTAATAGCAGTTACGTGTTTTGAATGATGCTGGGCATAACAATTTTGTAATTGTGAGAATTGTGTCATTTTAAAGTTAATGTCACATGTAATGGCTTATTTCTCAAAAAGAATCTTATATTTAAACCTTGTAACTTTTACCCAAGTCACACATAGATAGGTGCAGCTCTAGAGCCAGAGATGAATGTTTCTGTTCGTAGGCATATTAAAGTATCCTTCAGTAGTGGCTGCTACTTTTGATTTAATGGCCAAGAGATGTTTTGTCAGCAAAAATAAAAACATGAAAGATGCAATGATGATTTATATGAAATGGCCAGAATATTTTTTTGTATACTGTACTAATTTGTATCGTTATACCAATTACCATACTGTCCACCAGGTGGCACTGCCTAAACAACTTGTCTTAAGGGAGCCCTGCTGTTGTACTTCACCTGGGCATCAAGGCCCCTTGTGTTCCGCTCTGTTCATTCTGATGGAGGGTTGATCTCTGCTGATGGGACATGAAGCCCTTATCTGTACTGTGATACAAGCTCAAATGGGAACCTCATCTCTGAACCAATTTTTCAAAAGCCTGTCATTAATACTCCTGCAATTATGCAATAACATTTGGCTGTGCAGTGATCTGTGCTTTTCCCATTAATCAAATCACATTTGGAAATATCCATGGTTCGTCCGAAGAAACGTCGTGACTTGAGTTGGTAAAATGTCTCCAAATAATTGTTACTTCTGTGTAAGCTGTTTATTTTTTTTAAGGCGAAATAAATGTTAACCACTAAATCAACTGTTTTCATCACCGTCAATTTAGAGTTAATCTTAATTCTTTGTTTAACCAGATGTTTTCAAATATTGAAGAATGTGGTAAATATAGGCAATGCAGGAAACCTTTTTTCTATCACACATTTTCAAAAAAGTGTTCTTTCAAGCAGCCGGGAATGTTAAAGAACGTAAAAGAGCAACATTAAATAGAGGTTTATTATTAAACACTATAACAGCGAAGGAATCAAAGGGATATAATGAGCAAAGAAATTTCTTTGATGCTACAAGTTTTTTAGCCAGTCTAGGTTGCGGCCCTGGGGGTCACAGGGGTGACTTGGGACGTCAGGCATGTTCCCATCATCTCTGACAGGCACTACAAAAAAGAGCCAGAAGAAACAAGTGAGTATTTCCCCAACAAAAACTCCAACTTTGATTTGAAGTTTCTTCTCAAAAGAAGCTGTAGGGTAGTAAGTTATGCTTTAACATTGCCACAGCCTTGGGGTTACAAAATGTTTACAGTGACTTATGTTTGAACTGATCTCTGGGTATAAAATTTAAATACTGGACTTGATACCTGGGTAGTTGTAGGGCACAGCTGCATTCATCATGGCCGAGTACTTTGTATACGGACTCACTAAAGGCAGGATCACAGCTAGGGCGGAAAGCAGAGTTACTGACACATAGCCATATACATAACCTGCTCTGTTATTCAGTACTACGGAGAATGAAGCTTAGCTGTCAGATAGCACAACCACAAACATTTCACTAAATGAAATAAACTTGCAACCGGATGGGAATAGAACTGGAAAGGAGCAGGAGTGGGTTAGCTGGAAAAAGGGAAGGAAGAAGTACTGCTGTTTGCAGGATATATTGGAATCAGAGATGCACAAAGGACAATGTTTCATATCAGGACTGACCCATGAGCCCGATTCCACATGCAGCTGTAACTACGGGCTCCTTGGCCCAAGCGTTTTTCAGGAAGGATCCGATACCTGAGGAGGACAGAGGCCTCAGTCAGCTCATACCCTCCATGCCCACACAGTCAGCCATAAACAGCAGGAAATGCACATTTTCCATTAGTGAAAGATGGTTACATTAAAAAATCTATTCTATACACTAAAACGAAACGGAATACTTCCTCCTCTAGGCATTCATATATTCAAGAAGCATTTCATAAATGACCAGTTATGAAACAGAACAAGATTAGAGATATTTTGCATCTCAAAATCTTGTGCTCTAAGACTACATTTTACCAAAGAACACAAACTTGTAAAAACATTCATTACACTATGACCTTTACATAAAAGTATTCATTAAATTTGATATGGAATATCTTAAGTGAAGCCTAATGTTCTTTGTTAGCTGACTGTAAAAAAAACTAGCAAATAGCTTAACAATTCATAGTGCCAAAGCCTTAAGCAAGCCAGATTCACTGAAAATCTTTGTGTTTAAGTTTTCAACAAATTTCATCCACATTCAAAACAGCATATTCACCTTTGTCCAATGTGAACACTGTGTACTATGCTCCATAAAAATGAACATAGTGGTCAATAAAAAAAAGCACTTGAAATAAAAAATGTATATTTAAGTTCGTTTGACGGATATTAAGGAATGTTATATTACTCATTTTATATTCATATTACTAAAGCATTGTGCAGACACTAATCCTTTTAATACTCGGTCGATCAATGCATATTTCTCACAAACCAAACAGCACATTATTTCTTTTTAATTGTGTTTTTAACATGTTCTGTGATTGCACAATACTCAGTTACAAGCAGTACTCTAAATTATACTTTATTCCCTTGGTTAAACTCGTTTTTGAATAGCAATAATCAGAAATCGCTTCGCAAGGGACATCCACATAGGTTTAAGGTGGAAAATCCGCATGTAACACGTATTCAAAGACACAACAAAATAAAATATATCAATAGGCCTTAAACAGAGACCGATAAGTTGAATAGAGTAGAATCCGACGTTCTTCTGTTTATCCCTATGGCCTCACTTTGAACCTTAAAACAAGGTCACCTTTATCGTAAAAAAAATAAATCGTTTATTTGAATACTAACGAAAGCACCGTCGGTTTTCCAAATTAAGTAACAGAACGTCCTGCGTGCTTCTGTAGGTACATTAAGACAAGTTAAATACGAAATAGCAAGCTTTCCTCTAAATACTTACGCGCTGCCATGATTCCCTCAGCATGTCATGCAGCTGGCTTATGGGAATTGTAGTTAAATTGTTACATAGTGGGCGTTGATGAATTGCTTGTTTAAAAATAAATAATTGAAAGAAAAAACTCAATCTGCCTTTCTGGTGCTAAAAGAGCTGATATTGACACATGGTTAAATTTTTAAGTAAGAAGTTTTTTTTACGTAAAAAGACTGAAATTAAAGCGCGACTTCCTTACTTGAATATAATTGCGCGGTATATGTTATTTTACGGTAACTTGCTGACGCATTATAGAAGCGACATGGAAAAGTAATATTTTGATGGCGTGAACAGTGAGATAATTCTGCCTACTACTTTTTTTCTGTGGATACGTTGGTTTTTTATGTAACGCAAATTATTATTGTGTTTCGTAGGAATTGGATTCGGACGTTAATATACAGTCAAGGTATAAGTTATTATGTTTTGGTAAAACATTAACGCTAGTGTGTGAATTGTATGTGCTTTAACCCATTTAAAAAGTTAGGACGAATATATGGATATTTTACGAGAAGTCCTTTATCCAGTTAAAGAACAGCTCAAGTGATTCTTTTAATAATTTATGGCACGAATGGATATAAGCACATTTATCATGATTTTACTTTAATTAATAAACACTAGTATAAGGACTAAAGCCAACCTTGGTATACTATGAAGAATTAAAGTGATGGTTACTTGATAAGTAAAGCGGTTGCTTTTTCATGTTAGTGAAAAACTGTGACCAAAATATTTCAGTGTTCGACAATGGCTCAAGACTGTAACTCATTTTGTTTTTTACACAGATGATGGAAGATTTCTCTGGCCTTGATCTTCCCCCTCTGTTTGGGGGCCACATTCTGGAAGCAGAACTGGAACCTGGGGGAGTGGAGCTTGGACCAGGGGAGGTTGAGCTTGGGCCGGGTGGAAGTGAGCTTCTCCACAGTGCGGAGCACGGGGTAGGGCCTGGACACGAGGAAGACGAAGAGGACGAGGAGGAAGAGGAGGAAGAGGAAAGGAGGGAACGAGAGAAAAGGAAGTACTTGGCATTAAGCAAGCGTTGTAAGGAGATTGAACAAGTAAGTTGGATAAAAAATATAATTAAATTGGTAAAGATTACTCAGTGAATAACTGTGGCTAATTACTATACAGTGTTGGGCATTTCAGGTCCAGAAGCGACAAACCCTGACCAACATTTTGTTTCTACCAGACGGTTGAGTACTCTGTGACTGTTTATACTCAAGTGGTTGGTAGAAACAAAATCTTGGTCTGGGTTTCTGGCTTCTGGACCTGAAATGCCCAAAACTGTTAGTATGTACGGCAAATGGTATATTTGTACATTATTGAAATCAAGAATTGGCATACTGACTGAAAACACATCATGTGATTTTCTGTATTAGGACGTATAAATTAACTTTTTGAAAAATCTTCAGGTGAATGAAAAGATACTCGGACGCCTTCATCAGGTCCACAGACTGACACGACGTTTGAAGAAGGAACGACGGTAGATTCTTCCAAGTATTTTGAATAAGTATTGACAGCCTGTGGAGAAGAAAAATGTTGACTTTGTGTCTAAATTTAATCCCATAACTCTACTGTCTGATGCAGGTTTTTGATGAAAACTCTCAATTCTTATGGAGATGATTATAGAAGTGCCTATCTCACTATACTCCTTGAGGTGAGAAGAAGGAATTGATTGCTGACATTTTAGGAGGATTATAATGTAATAGGACATCACCATGATGCAATATTAATAGAATAATCTAAGTCACATGATTAATCAGTAGCCCATTTGTTTTCAGGATGAGGGTGGGGGTCATCTGGAATCTCTGCCTGGGGGAGAAGACAACAGGCCAAATGGGTTTGCTGGCTCTTCACCTTCCATTCCCCTGCAGTCTGCTGTCGGGCCCAAGAGGAAACGACATCGTGTCCCCAAGGAGAAGGAGCGTGAAGCACCGGTGAGAGACTCCAGAGACAGAAGGGCTCCATCTAGTGTTGGTGTAACAATTTACACCAGTGTCAGAACAAACGTGTAGTCTGAATTTGTCATCAGTCATGACATTCTGGTCTTTGGGGAAGAGATCATGTTGAGATTTAGTATGACCAATGAAACTATGCAGCTACTAAACCAGGGTTTAGTTTATACCAAGCATGATGTACTTGGCAAGTCTGCTGACAGGCTTGTAGCTCTTCTTTTCCCCATATCCATATGTGGACATCATGAAAATGGAAAGATCTGGATTTGGGGCTTTTTACATCCTTGTTTATAAGCGAGCTGCCCTGGTGTCTTGCTTCAGATAATCTGTACACAGTTGTCATTGTGAGACACAAAACAATATAATATTGTTGCATCAAATTTTAATCATAATGTTTTCTTATCATCTCCTGCCTCCCAGCAGTCAGAAGCAGACCTCTCCATGCTGACTGACCCACAGTTCCGAGGATTCCCGAGCCCAACAGCGCTGTCTCATTTACCAAACACACACAGTGCCCCCTCCTTATAGGACTCTCACAGTACAGTATCAGTTTAAATAAAACTTTCAGTGTATATGTTAGTTAATGCTACCGTTTGGTAGTTTTACTAGTGAATTATAGATTTGATTGGTATGGTGTGCTTTACTGGAAAAATAACAGTATAGTTTTATAACATTATTTTATATTTTAGTTATTACAGAATAAAATTAAACTTAGTGTTATTTATATTAATTGCAATGCTTTGTCTAAATTTTTGACGGTCGTTTTGTGTTTTGTATTAAAAATGGTGACAAGTTATTGTGAGATGTGGCTTTTAAGATATATCCTGTAAGTTATATTAGTATAGATCACAATGAAGTCAGAAAATGGATGAATGGGTTATGGATATAAGTTCAAACTTAAAGAGTGTAGGAGGTATAATAGTTATAGTATTTTGTTGTGCATGTCTGCTTGGGGGAATTTGAGGAAATGCTGTTGTGACCTATATAATGTTTCAGAAAATTCCCAGAAGCACCATTGCAGCTGTATCATTCACCAAAGTGACCATAATGTAGTAGTAAGGATTATGCTGCGTAAAAGAGCCGGGAATAAAGCAGGGGCCGTCCTCAAAGACCCCCATCAACCAAGACACTCGGTGTTCAGCGGGAAGGGGGTCTAACCTCACACCAGGGGCATTGAATAGAGGCAAATGTGGAACATGTCTGGGTTGGGTGCCGATCATGAAGTACTTTTATGGGGCCCAAAATCAGGTTTTTACAACAGTTTCTTCCCAGCTCCCCCAAGATGGTTACTAAGAACACTCAGAAGCTCCCAGTCCCACCCAATGTAATCGACAAACTGGTCTCATACACTTAACCCCCCCCCCTGACAATGAAGACACTGTGTTTGTCCATCACTAAAGCTCCTTGTTTATATTTGTATCTGTTTATTTAATTTTATAGTAAAAACCTGAATTATTGTTCTAATTCTCAGAGTCTGTTTTGTTGTTTGTAAACCATGACAGAAGAAACCATGAAGAATTCCAATGTACTGGAATTTCTGTACCTGTGTAAATGACAAATAAAGTTTCAATTTAATTCAGTGTAAGATAAGTCATTATGCCGTAAGTTATTTGACATAATAACACAGAATAGTTTACGATGAGACATACAGCAACAGAAATACAGTCCAGTCAGGGGTCCATCTGCATTTGATCTTAGAAGACAAATATGATTATTGTATTACATATAATCAAGCAGGTGGTATAAAGAGTGCTGCAACCTAGAAGACAGGATTGAAAAACAGCCAGTCCTTAATTCTGCTGTAATTCTATGTGTTTAACCCCTTGAAAATGAGTAATACAACCACCCTACTAAAATTTAAAGGTTATAGTACTGTAATGTAAGTGCCTTCACATTAAGATAGCAATATGCTGATATTGGCCTTGATTTCTGACTAAATGCATTGTTCTCTGAGATTACCCATTGGTACTAAATTTGTCAGAAAGTTCTATGTTTAAAGTTTTAACAAGCTCCACTGATGAAGAGAGTAGTGTTAACTTGATGCTGCCCTTCATCCAAAATACAAGTCATCCTGTAAGACTGCACATCCATCCATCCAACCATCTACCCAGCCAGCCAGTTACAGTCAGGATTGCAGGGAAGTCATGCATACTTTGACTTAATCAACTTTGCAAATTATTAAGAATATACATGAAAATGATACAAGTATGCATGGCAAACATAAATGAGAGGAAAGAGAAAATAACATGAAACATGGACAGAAAGTATCTTGTAAACCATCACATTTAACACCATCCTACCTGCTGATATTCAGTCGTATTGTGGGTGGCAACAGTAAGCAAATCAATCATCCACCAAGGATTTAATTATGAAATTCAGTTGATGGATGCCCAAGTATTACATTCAGATTTCGTTTATATTTGTAATTTTATGCCCCGTGTCAACATAGCGCGGTAAATCAATGTTAACAATGACTTCACAAAGAGGGAAACGCTGCATTATATTAGATAAGATAAACTTTATTAATTCTAGGGGCCGAATTCTTGGCCATACGCAAGGTATGTAGAACACAATCGAACATACAGTGCTGTGTCATTAAATCCAGCAGGAAACATACACCCACAGCGTTCTGATGAAGAAGGATGGAGACAATTGTCATTCCGAGGCTATCAGGTCCTTTCCGAAACCATTTCGCTCATTATCGCCTTTCAGTCGAGAATTTAAGCCAATCACGGCGATATTTCTACGGAAGTAGTAACGCTATGGGAGCTGAATGACGGACGATCTTAGCCAATAGTAGATGGCCATTGCTTTCGGTCGTCCAATGGACTCCCGGGATGGCGGGCGTCCAGGCCCTCCGCGTTACAGCGGTACGGAAAGGGGGACCCTCGGCGACCATCTTTGATATGCGGTTGATTGTTTACCGAAAGCAGAAATCATAAAGTGCAATAAAACCATAGTAGTGGATTTAGAATAATACTACACAACGATTAATCACAGTCGGAAAGACGTGTAATTCAGGTAAAAACCAAAGTATCTGGGTTATTCGTAAGTAAGAGCTCATCCCACCACATCTGCTGAGCTTTCTCTCTCTGCTCTGTGGTCCAGATTAACATACATCTGTGTCTTCGCCTCCTTCGGCTGCAGGTAGGGAAAGACAGCCTCCTAGTAGTTATACCCTCATATTAAACAGCGTATACGGGACCGTGGCCTCTTAAGCCGGGTGATATGGCCAGATCGAGCCCGTCTGCTGAGCAGACTGCTGCTCTCTGCAGCGCGGTGCCTGTTTTCCTTATTGTTACTTTACTCGCTTTTTTGGGTAGGTTTGCGATGATTGGGATCGTCTCTTATATTTATGCGTATTGTCTGTCAGATGCACATAAGTTTGTCAGTGGCTGACAGTGTATGTACAGGAAGCACTCCTAAAACAGAGCATCAGTCGATCCTTAAATCAGAGATGAATTTGTCATTGTGGGTCACCAATTGGGATTGATGCTAGTGTCTTCCGGGACATAGTAAGGCGTAGTAGTTTTTTCTGGTTTTATGTCGTTTGGTGACTAGTGCTTTGTTGCAGAAAGTCGACACCCTGGGTCTTACCAGAAGTCTTCCTCCTATCAAAGTCACAGACGGCATGCAGACAGTATCATAGTAACAACGTCATGGCAGACAAGAGAAAGCTACAAGGTAACGTGTTTATTTCTTGAAACTTGATGCTTAGGCTCCATGTGGTGTTTTATAGCGTTCTTTAAAGAGATCATGCAAGTTTATTGGAATTAATTTAGTTAAACGGGATTTAAAGGGCCCTTTCCTCAAAATGAGTGCTGAGAATGATGTAATGGTTGATTTTATGGGGCTGCATTGGCTGGACACCTATTTAAACATAGCTGTCTCCACCCAGGTGAAATAGATCGATGTTTGAAGAAGGTAGCTGAAGGTGTAGAACAGTTTGAAGACATCTGGCAGAAGGTAAGCATATTTTGCGTTATTGTTCAAAGTACAGTGTGGTTGTCAGTGTTCAGTGTGCGATGTGGTTATCAGTGTGCGGTGTGGTTGTCAGTGTTCAGAGTGCGGTGTGGTTGTCAGTGTTCAGAGTGCGGTGTGGTTGTCAGTGTTCAGAGTGCGGTGTGGTTGTCAGTGGTCAGTGTGCGGTGTGGTTGTCAGTGTTCAGAGTGCGGTGTGGTTGTCAGGGTATAGGTGAGCACCTCTGCAATTGAGTGGTATTGGTGTTTCCTAGCTTCACAATGCGGCCAATGCTAACCAGAAGGAAAAGTATGAAGTGGACCTCAAGAAAGAGATAAAAAAATTACAGGTATGAACCAATTGATTAGTTGTACACTTGCCCGGTGTGTGCATTTGTACCAGTCACTGTTAAACTGTATTTAGTTCCATTTACGCACTCACATCTCCAGGGTTGGGGGTTTTGCGTCCCATGTCTCTTTCTGTGTGTGAAGTTAGCATGATCTCCACAATGTTGCCTGGACTACTGTCTTCCAGAGATATGCAGACAGGCTAGTTGGTGTCTCTAAATTGCCTATTGTGTGTGTATGCTGTGTGATGGACTCCCATTCAGGGAGTCCCCCAGCCTTGCGCCCTGAGCCGTCTGGGGTAGGCTTCAAGCTGTAAGATGCTGTTTGGTGGGGATGCCTCCACGCACTGTCCCTCATCGCTGACCGCTCTATTTTCCAGCGGCTCCGAGACCAGATAAAGACTTGGGTGGCCTCCAGCGAGATCAAAGACAAAAGGCAGCTGGTGGAGAACCGCAAACTTATCGAGACGGTAGGGCGGGGTGTTCCTGCATGTCGAATCTCGTGTCTGACATTGACGTGTTTGGCAGATGGGCCCCGCCTCACTTTCTCTCCATTTGAAGCAAATGGAGCGGTTCAAGGTCGTGGAGCGTGAGACAAAGACGAAGGCCTACTCCAAGGAGGGCTTAGGCCTGGCCCAGAAGGTGGACCCTGCGCAGAAAGAGAAGGAGGAGGTTGGCCAGTGGCTAACGGTAGGCACCCAGTGAGAAATTCATAGACATGGTGGATTTGGTGTCATTTATTGTCAAAAGGAATAACAGTGATGGTCTCCTTTTCCTCCATCTATCTACCAGAACACAATAGACACTCTAAATATGCAGGTGGATCAGTTTGAGAGTGAAGTGGAGTCTCTGTCTGTCCAGACTCGTAAGAAGAAGGGTGATAAAGAAGTAGGCTTTTCTTCCTTCGGTCTCCTCAGAGAAAGTGGCCACCTTTTTCCGGTGTTATACCCCAACAGAGGCATCCTCTCTTCCCCTCTTAACAGAAACAGGACCGCATCGAGGAGTTGAAACGCTTCATCGAAAAGCACAGGTACCACATCCGCATGCTGGAGACCATCCTGCGCATGCTGGACAACGACTCCGTGCAAGTGGACGCCATCCGCAAGATCAAGGATGATGTGGAGTACTATCTCGACTCTTCACAGGACCCCGACTTTGAGGAGAATGAATTCCTCTATGACGACCTTGACCTCGAGGACATCTGTAAGTCCTACTGAAGTTCCTCGATGATGCTCAGCCTTGGCTATGTTGAATTACTATGTACCCTAGTTCCTTACATATTTCTCGGAGATGGGCTATAGCTGACATCCTCTGTCTTCAAAACTCAAAGTGAACTGCAAAAGATCTTCAAAATCAATGGCTTTCCTTATGCTCCTTTCGCCCATAGCTGCATCTGTGGTGGCCACTTCTCCACCTGGACACTCTCATATGGAGGACGAGATCTTCTTGCACTCCAGCAGCACCCCCACCTCCACCACCTCCTCCTCACCAATCCCTCCATCCCCAGCTGCTTGCGCTGTGGTAAGGAACTCCTAGCTCTATTGCTTTTCTTGTTGTCACCTCTCTGTTGTCATAATTGGGTTGCCAGTTCATGAATCTAGACCCGTTCAGTCCACTTGTAAACTCCTCTGGTAGCTTAGTTGTCTTATTAGCTAAGAGGTTTTAAACTCAAAATGGGCATAGATGACTTGAGGAAACAGACCCAGTGTCTTTTGTAATAACATGTTGGCAGTATAGGAGTATATGAGAGCGCTGGATGTTGCTAATGCTAACATGCTCAGTATCTGTGAATATGGCGCCAAGGCTTACATGTGGGAGTGTGTGTTTCAGGATAACTCAGAAGATGATAAGAAAAGGGGACGCTCTACAGATAGTGATGTCAGCCAGGTACGCAACTGATCTGTCTCAATAATGCCTGCTCTCTCTGGAATCATAAGACATTAAAATACGTGTAAAGAATCGCTTAGTCTGCTTATTGTAGCTGCCATCTTAAATGATGTGCTCGGTAGGCCACTATATGCTGTAACTGGCTCTCTTCCTTTCCAGTCACCTGTGAAGAACGGAAATCCCTCGTTATCCTTGTCAGCCTCCTCGTCCTCTTCTGGGACGGCTTCGCTGATCTCGCTGGGCGCGTCCTCAGGGGGCAGCCTGGGGGGGCTCGGCCACAGCTCTGGCACCTTCAGCGCCGTCATCCAGCAGCAGCTGCAGACGTTGTCTCAAGCCAAAGCCTGTATCTCCGGCGGCCCTGCCAACAGCCCGAGCTCAGGCCACGTTCCCCTGCCCACGTCTTCCGTCGCCTCGCCTCCCAGTTCCGCTGCCCCTGGCTCAGGAGGCCATAGCTCCCAACCCCAGGCACTTCCGGGATCTGCTCCCACGTTGGCTGTAGGATTGGGTCAGGGTTTGGGTTTGGCCAAAAGTGCAGCACCGGGGCCAAATGGTACGAGCCAGGCGTCCGGTTTAGGCCTCTCCGGGAAGCCGGCCCCTCTCAGTACTGCGGCCGCCCTCCTGTCCGGCTCCTCGCCCGCGGCATACGCACAAGCGGCAGCGTCAGGAGGGGCAGGAGTCAGCTTGGCAGGGTCGGCCGGAGGAAGCTTGGGTAGTGCAGCCTCTCCCGGAGGCGCCGGCGGCGGCGCCGGCAGTAACCATGGCAGCAGCACTTCTGTGGCCCTCCTTGGTTCAGCTCCTGGACTCGCTGGTGCCAGCAATGGGATTCTGGGCCTTGGCACTCAGGCCGCCATCACGGCCTCGGCGCAGGTGTCCATGACCCCCGTCAGTGTGACTCCGGGAAGTTCTGTGGGGGTGATAGGTGGCAGCGTAGGGAGCGCAGGGGCAAGCGGGACAGGAAGTGGCATTCCCGTCAGGCCACCTAGTGGACAGAAACAGAACGGCGGCACAAGTGAGTGTTTCCATTTTTGACGGTTGCAAACTGATTAGCCTTTGTCTTGTGTATTTTGAAGCATAACAAGATGAGTGTGCACAATATTTTTACATATAGTCAATAGCTATACTGTTTGTATGTTGCTTCTATTCTAGGTTACAGTGCTGTTGTTGCTGACAGCTTGCCTGACTCCGCCCTCAACAGTACCAGCCAATCACCAGATAGCCAGCCCTCCTCCTTGAACTCCACAGCCAATCAGCCGTGAGTGTTCTGTTGCACTCCTGTTTTATGTGTGATTTTCGACCCTCTCTGAACGTGCTCACCTTCCTTCCCTCAGTAAAGACGGTGGCTCCAGTCTTTTGCGCTCCATGAGTCTGTCCCCCAGCTCCCCCTCACCGTCCTATGGCGAGAGTAAGCCAGCAGGGGGCAGCCTGCTCAACGGGCCTCACTCCTACTCATCAAGCTCAGAGGGCATCAAGGTGAGAGTCATGGTGTCAAAGT
>JABFEB020000132.1:1932934-1953062 GCA_019775895.2 Stomatorhinus ivindoensis
GACCTCAGTGCTCAAGTGAAATCCAGGTCCGTTTAATTGAAATGGTGATTTACAGTTCCTGTCCTAGCTCAGAGTGTTCTCGCTGACTTGGATTATCTGGTCAGCCTAAATTATAGTCCAAATCTTGGTAATATTCTACCTTACCCACTCCTGTTAATTAAAAATGCAAATATAACAGCTCATCTCATAGCTAACAAGTTTTAAATCTTGAAAATGTTGCATCTCTAAAATCCATTTGCAGCATACGGGAGATCACTGCACATGCAGGCTGTACACTACATCAGCAGATGTATTTCAGCCAGATGTGTGACAGTTGGACAACCCTGGAGAAACACCCCGGAGACAGCCTGAGTTTCTCCACTCATTCACTCACTCAAGTCATTGAGAGAAGGAGTCTCTCATTCACGTTTCTCGTTTCTGAGGATGTAGAAGAACAAAAACAAGGAATCTGTGCATGAGTGGTTAGTTCCTGTAAATAACTAGTTCCCCACAGACAAATCATTGATGAACATCACGCCATTGGTATACATCATGGTATTTTTATTATACATCACACAGTGTTTAAACTGGGAAGAAAATTATATTAACAGGGTTGATGTACAATAAATGATAAGCTGTAGTGAAACAGAAGAAAACTAAGCTAGGATATCCTTTATGACAACTGTCAGAGGCCAAACACCAAAAGCAGGTTGTTGGATTTCACTGAAGACAGGCCAGTCATGACCAGCCATGACTGAAAGTGTTAGACTAAATGAGTGCAGTGTCCAACATTCTCCAAAACTTCCATAATTTTCCCAAATTGAATTTATATAATGATTTGCGACATTAACGTACGAGAGATACATCCGTCTGCCATTCTACTTACCTAATACATGGTTGCAGTGCCCCCATACTATTGTCGGCTACAAAGCAGAGGATCACCCTAGACAGATGCCTATAAGATGCCCGCACTCACATAATCACACACCATGGGCGATTTTGGAGACTACATTTAGCCTGACATCATGTCTTAGGATGGTGGGAGATAATTAGTGCAAATACACAGTAAACATGCAAATGTGTGTGTGAATGTCTGTGCAAACTCCACACACTGAGAACTGGGGATGCATTCAAACTCCCAGTCCTGGAGGCGAGGTCATCCTGCCGTCCACATAAAAATAATGAAGAAATACAGGTATTCCCAGGTCACTATTTCACATGGAAATAAAACTCTACAACAGTGAGTAGAAGACAGTACAATTTATTCGCATCCAACAAATGTTTCACAGTTTTTTCCATGTTTTTTTCCCCTTCACATTTTTGTACAGTAGATCATGAAGCCCCTGAATTAAACAGTAGAAGTTTAAATTGGATAATCATGAAACAACTAAATGTACTCATCCAACATGGGCTGCTGACTGGATAGTAATATGTAATAATAACAAATAAATACAGCTACCAATAGACATTTTTAGTCAGAATCTTATTTTTTCCTGTTTTGAGCTACATTCCTTCCTGCAAATATAACTAAGACAAAGGTAACTTATCTTTATAAAACAAACAGCAAATAAAAAGCAAAATATATATAGAAAATACAAAGAGGATTACAGAAAGATAAAATAAGACCAAATATTCTGGCATTTAATGGGCTTGCAAAAATATTTTGCTCTATTATTTGTTGGAAAGAGAAATATACCAAGAAATATGTTCAATAGTAGGTGCATAAAGTCCCAAGTAGTGTATTTTTTTTATAACAAATGAGTAAGAACTTCTATCATGACAATATCACAACAATACAAACATATAAATGTGATGCAAACTTGATGTTGTGGAACAATGTGTAAAATAAAACTGCAAAGAGAATCATGCTTCCTAACAGTAATTTAAGAAATTAACGCAACGCAAAAATGACTTTGTATACATGTGATAAATTCACAACATTTATTAAAAATACAAATGCTGAATGGATTCACTCAAAATGTTCCACTGGGGTTCATCCCCAGGTATTCTTACACGCAGTTGATTAACTTTTTTTTTTTTTTTAAAGAATATATAACTTCAATTTAAGCCTGTACATACGAAGCAAAGTGCCTCCTGTAGAGGAGTACAGGGCAAAGACAGTTTAGAATAGAAAGGTGAGTGGCCGCAGAAAAAGACTCCCACAAAATGGCAGTTATCCATTTCACATGATACTTTGTATTGAGGACAAAGCAGCAAGATCTTTTTGAGCAAATCTGGCTCGTTACAAATTTCTAGGTTGGCAAAACCTTTTTATTTCTTAACTGGAATTATGTTACCAGATGTTGACAGGAGAAAGACCTTTAGACATTGTCCAATACGTCAGTCGAGAACTCAGCTGAGGAAAAATAGAAAAACACATCAGACTAAGTGAGGATCATGGGCGGGGCTGACAGTGAAGCGGGACGACGTCATAGGATGAGCTGCTGGCACCCTGCCGTTGATTGACAGGTCAGCACTTTCTCTGGACTCCAGAGCACTCGCTCCTAACCGGGAAGCAATGCATGATGGGAGAGATGAGATTACATTTTAAATACAGCTGAGATACAGATTTGGATGGAAGAATACAGGTAAGTACAGGGCAGCATTAAACTAAAACGTTTTTGCTGTATTAAGCTAAAATTATAACTCAGAAATGAATAAGTAGCATTATTAAAAGTTTTCACTTCTTATTTATCAGCTTTCTGAGTTAAAAATAAACTCAAACTCTTTTGAAACACAAGAATGAACATTTAAAATCAAGCTAAAAATAAATGGGTCAAAGATTCACATTATTTCCAGCAGTTGCTTTGAACTCACTTTTAAATCATTCTTGCTTTTGTTTAACTTAGCTATTATGATTTTCTTTGCCTACCCATTGGAAAACTAGTTCTGAATTAATTTGCTAAGCTCAGACAAATGCAAGGACTATGTAAGTCTGCAGATAGCTTGTGAGAATATATATATAACTAAATAGCATAAGAGAAAGTATACTACTTACTGTACTGCTATTTGTATGGCTTACCTGACACTTCAGGGTTCTGGGCACCACCTAACACATGAGCCATCGAAGGACTGTTTAACTCAGAGCCTGTGCCCAGCTCATTGGTTGGAGTTTCCTGTCATAATAACAGAACAAGACAGTCTGAACTGTTATGCAAGCGATTAATTTCAGAACAGACTGAACAATGCATAATCGAGACCATCCACAGCAAATAGTTTGGCACTGTGTGAATTTTAATCTGGTGGTGCAAAATACCAACCTGATCAAACAGGTAGACGGTGACATCATCGAGAAAGGAAACGCTTCTGGCCCGCTCTCTCTCTTCATCCAGTGGTTCTCGTGGTGACTTCAGCAAACTCCTCAAGCTCGCTCTCCTGTCAACATCTGTCTCTGTGACGACAATCACCCTCCCGGCCTCATCTGGGTCCTCGTCCTCCTCCTCATCAGGGTCACTTCCAGTTGATGCACCCCGTCTCCGCCCACTTTTCTCTCTGCTCATTCCCGTTTCCCAAAATCCCACCCTGCTTGTGGGGACGGGGAGTGAGAGAGCAAGGGGTGGCAGGGAGAGCGACAGGCGAGCCAGTTTGGCTGGGGAGGAAGGTGAAAGATAAAGTGAAAATACATATTACCTTTTTTTATTGTAAGGTCACTAAGGACATTACAACCACACTGTGTTGTAGTATTTTTCCACCCCTAGCATTCAAAATGTGGAACAATTAAAACTGTAACAAAGAAATATAACTGTGAGAGTCCGTTAGAAAACACAGGAACAGCTAACCGTAGCAGTCCTGTGTAGGTGCAAACTAGTAATTAAAAATAATAACTAAGAAAAAAAATTTGGTGTTTGATCCATTAACTTAGTTTACATATGGACAAACTAGTATCTAGCTTTAAGGTGCTATTAGCTATTGAGCATCTAGATATATACATAAAGTCAGTTTCAATGTATGTGCCTTGAAGGTACCTTTCATTGCTTGATTTGACACAGCCAAAGGTGGGGTGACCTCCTGCCCAATCACAGTGAATGACCCACTGGTAGCCAATGATGAATCGGTCAAGATTCTTGGCTGGCCTGAAGGTTGGGGCTTACTATTGCTAAGAAAAAAAGATAATAAAATTTATAATTGAAAAAAGTGCACAAGTCTGTTTCTGCATTTACTTGTATTTCTGTGAATGCAATAAAACAGTTAATAACAGGGATAAATGCAAGAATTCAAACAACCTATTACATTATTTTGCTCATGTTCCAACTAGATCTGATGCAGAACAACAAGATGAACAAACTTTTGCAACACCAGCTGTCACATTGAACATCATAAATCCAAACATCTTACTGGTCACCATCTTCGCTGTCTTTTTCTCGCATTTTGGTGTCAGTTTCATCTCTGGGTTCTCCCCAGGGACGAAGAATGACTGCCTCACTCACTGTTGGTCCACATAATATGTTTCTTTTGACATTCTCACTGAGGGAGAACTGCAGTCTCTCCTCACACACCTAAAGCACATGGAAATGGAAAGCAGATGGGGGGGGGGTTACTATTTTTCCCCTGTCAAGAGGCACATATGGCAAAACACGCTAACATGTTGGACTGCCAAGATGCTATTCATGTAACAATATATCATTTCATATGAATGTTCCATGTAACTATATCCAAGGAATTCAGAGGACATTTTATTGAACATTGTGTTTAATATTGTAATCAACAAAATTTATACCTGCATCATTAAACCATTCTTTGTTGGCATCTTTGACAATTGACTTGGTCCCTTGGTATTTTCGACTGCAATACTTTGTGAAACCAGTGATGGACACACTGGATTACAATTCTTATGTCCAAAAGAAGACTCAGACATTGACAGAGTATCTGAAACAATCTGGTTTGATTCAGGTTGATACAAACTGGACCTTAGAGACTGCTCAGACCTTTCTGATGTAGGCGTTAAACTTTCAGTGTCTACATCAACTTCTCCTCTTACTTTCAAACGATCTTCTTCTTTTAAAGAACCAATCATCCTCTCGTCATCATCTTTGTCGACAAAATCCTTGGATTTTTTCTCTGGAGTCTTTTTGAGGGACTCCAGTAGTTCTAAGTTCCCTAGGAAAAGATCACCAAGGCTTTCCTCATCACCTGATATACAACAAAGCTGCTCCAGTTTCTCAAAGTCTTCCAAAGGCTCTTCATCCAAGTTTTTCCACTCGGAGATCAATAACTCAGGGATTGAACTGAGTGAGCACTGGGAAAACGCTTGGGGGGAGATCTTTGGGGATGGAGAAATTTTGCTATTTTGATCCGTACTGCAGAATGGGAGGGAGAAAATCTCAGGTAATGTAGGTTGAGGGCCTTGGTCTAAATGCTTTGTTGAAGGCTCCGGATGTGTTGATATTCCTTTGAAAGAACTGGAAGTGGACTGCTGAGGAGGTGTACACACTTCAGGGTTCAAACTTGAAGGATGGCTGAGATTCATGTCAGACTGGTGGTCTGTTGCTATACTTGTGCTTGTCACTAATTTGTCAACCAGGACTGAATTGCTTGAATTTTGGTCTACATTTTGAACAGTTAACTGGTTTGATTGATTAGTACCAGTTTCATCAGACATTCTGGAATACTGTTTTTTTGCAGCACTGGAAAAATCAACACTAGAGCTAAAAGGCCGTGGACCCTCATCATCTATGGTACATTCCGTACTCATGGATTTTTTGTTCTCTGTTTGGTTTTCAGTTGTCGACTGGGAAGTCATTTCAATTTGCGGGCGAGGAGTCTCTGTCACATTCTGGATGATCATGCAATCAGGAACAGAATTTTTATCTAACATCTGGGACATATTCTTTTGCAGCTTAGCCTGGGATTCTGTTATGCTTGCTGGAAAGTCTGATTGATGGCTGGCCAAGGAGGATCCTAGCTCCAGACTTTGTGGATGGTGAACCTTTGGAGTTTTGCTGTCACCAAACTCTACAGTGGATTTTTCCTCTACAGGTTTCACAGGCAACAAATCCTGTAAAATGAGGCCAGGAGCACTTTTGTCTGTTTTAAGACCATTATCTCCCAAATGTGAGACACTTTGCTGAAGTAAACTCCCAGTAAAAATGGATGTGCTTGTTTCTGGCATATGGAGATGTTGATCTTCCAAGTCCAAAAGTTTATCTTCACTACACATATCCAGTGCATTTTCTCTTGTCGTTACAGCCTCACAGTTCTTGCTGGCATCTTCTGTTTGATCTCTGTTTACTTGGTAATGAGTTATTTGAGAGCATTGCCTGTTTTTTGTTCCTTTGTGAATCATGAATGAATCAGGAAGTCCAAGACTGTCCTGTAACCCAACAGTGTCTACGTCTTGCTTTTTTTCTTTAACCAGTAAACAGCTGTTGAAGTTATAATTCTCTTCTTTAAGGTCTAGCCCCTGATTCTTTTGTAAGGATGAGTTCACGCCGGTATTTCCTGCTTCCAAGTCCCTGTTTATATCCATACGTATACTACATTCTCTCTTCAGGTCTAGCAGTGTATCTTGTTCCGGGTTTTCCAGATTTTCCACTTCTAAAATAAGACATTCATCTGTGATATCCTGTTGTTCAGAATTTATTTCTGGAGTTTCAAAATTTTCCTCTTGTTGTATATCTACTATTGAGTTACCAGGTTGTTTTTGATCTGTTAGGACCTCAAAATTTTCTTTAGGTAGGCACTGCACTTCTGAGTTTCTCCACCCTTGCCGTTCATCTTTGACTGCTTCTTCACTCTCCAGACTGGCAGGGTGAGGTTCACTCTTTGCAAACTGATCGTTCTTCTCTGCCTCCCAGAAACTATGTCCTCTAATTTCTTTATTTCTGCTAACCCAAGCCTCCTTGCTAACCCCTGGAAGGAGCTCACTGCCTAATTCAGCCTCTGAGTTTTGGGTCTCTGCTAAGGCCCACTGGTCATTTTCCACTGGCCATAGATGTAGGTTTCCTTGTTGGAATCGATAGCAATCCAACTCCCCTGTAACAGTCACTCCGCTGCTCTCCTCATGGTCCTCCATGGCATCCCACAGTTCCTTGGTTTTTAGATCCAACCCCTTAGACTCTGTAGTAACATCTCTAAGGAAATAGATGCTTTCTGGAACCTTGTTTGCTGGTTCTTTCAGGCCTGTATCACCCTGCCTGTTATCTCTCAGGTTTTCCTTAGCTGTGAACATCAGTTCCCCAACTGCTAACTGCTTCTCAGTATCTGATTTTGCTTTGGCTCTTTCATCGTCACTATCTTCAGAGTAACAAAGATTCCTCAGGCCAAGCTCATTAGCATCTGTGTGCCCAATTTCTAACTCACAGTTTAGTCTTCCTGGGGTTTCAACACTTCCCTCTTCCCAGTAACACTGAGTCAAATGTGCATTTGTTTTATGTGCATACTCCCTATAGCCGGAGTCTAGCACTCGGTCCTTTGGTACTATGGCATTAGTAGGAACACTGTAGAACTTACTTAATCTAGACTCTCCATCAACAGTATTTTCGGTCAATGAATCCTTCTTGTCTGTTTTCTCTCCAAATTTCAAACATGAGTCAGAATCTAGGGCATCCTGTTTTGATTCTGGCTCATTTCCCCACATCTGTGGGTACAACCTAGCGTCACTGATTTCTTTTAAACTCTCCCTTTCAGTAATTGTATCAGATACTGATATAAAGTCTTTATTTACTGGAGCTTTAGAGCTCATCTCCTTAGTGTCTCCATGAGAAACTGGATCAGGTCCATCTCCGCAAGGGAAAGTTTTCAGTGATTCACTGTCTAATGTTGAGAAGAATTTAGCTATAAATTCTACATTTTCTTCACTAGCACACGCTTTAGATGGTGATGCATGACAATTAAGTACTCCCACGTCACTCGTCTTTGTCCAGCTTGGTTTGTCACTTATTTCCTCTGTAAAATTAATGTCAAGACCTGTAAATTCCTTTAAACGAGATCTATTACCGCCATCATGGGCACATTCCTTCTGTTCAGCACTTTCTGAAATCGCCATTATCTGCACCAAGCTACTTTGTTTCTCCTTCTGCATCTCTCTCTCCATCCCAGTCTTTTGATTATAAATTCTATCCGCCTCCCTCTCAGTTTCACTCAGCCCAGCTTTAGAGCTGTTCCGCCATGGTTCGACTTCCTCTTCTGCCTCTGTCTTCTCTTCTATATCCATCAGTGTTCCCCTGTCTCCACCTCTACTACTGCTAGGTCGAGACAGAATAATCCCATCTCCACCTCTTCTACCCACACCTTCTGCTTCCCAGTCACTGTCAGAGAAATAAGCAGAGTCCCTGTAAGGAGTGTCAGTTCCCAGTGCTCTCCAGCCTCCAGCGCTTCCCCCACCCCAAGGATCACCTGGTGTCAGGCAATCCAAAGAGCTTGATGTCAACGGTGACATGGCAGAATCTGTCGGAGTATTTACAGAAACGGAGGGGTCAGACATCGGGTCCCAGACCAAGGGCAACGAAGCCACTTGCGGAAATGAACGATGATGCTCACTCACGATCTCACATTCTGCTTCAGGACAAATGCTATCAACTGATGCACAGACAGCGTTTTCTTTTGGTGAGACAGGTTTCAAATTGTCCAGTATATTTGTGCCTACTGAGAACACATCCACGGTTATACTCAAATCTGATTCATTTGAGTCTCGTGAAAGAAACTTTGCTTCATTTAAAATGTCAGGATCATTTGATTTCAAGCTGGTAATTGAAGCGTCCACATTGAATGAGGAGTTGTGACTTTTAACTGTCTGTTTGCAATTACTCAGTTGCAGCTGTAGTGTATCTGTTAGGCTGTGCAAAATATTGTCTTCCACTCTTAGAGTTTGCTTGTGAAGTCCAGTTATCTCAATCTTATCTCCACCACTCTCCTTTTCTGCATGGATGTTTCTGTCACAGTCAGTCTCTGATGTGGAAAGACAGTGCCTGGAATCCTCAATGTTTACAACCTCTGCACTTGTGGAATCTTCACAGAGTTTTCGCTGAGACTTGACTGATTCTGATTCTCCCAGAAAGTCCACTATCTGCTGAGATTGTAATTCTTGCCCTAAAGTGGAAGAGCTATCAGAAGAGTCTACGGATACTTCCTGTACTTGGTCGGTTTGTCTGGATTTCACCTTGGCAATTGTTTCGTTCTCTTCTGACCTCGAAGAGCTGGTTTTGCCATGTGCTAAATATTCTTTCATTCCAGGAGTCATCTGTTCAAGCAGAAGGCCATTCTTTGGCATTATTTCTGAGAAGACAAAACCGTCAGTTTGAGCACGAGAATCAGAATTGCATGGTGACTGAGTTTTATGGTGAGATGCTAAGTTGGACATGCCAGCAACTTGTGAAGTCCCAGAAGGAAAAATGCTGGCAGTTCCTTCAGAGCTGCAACTTCTTTGTTCCAGTTGTTGGGTTTCTGCTGTCACTTTGTCAGATCCTATTTGCAGTACTGGGATTTCAGGCCGTATTGTAACTTTAATCTCAGGCCTCTTTGAACGCTTTGTCACTTGTGCATAAATAGCTTCAGTTGCATTTGCAGTGTGCTGATCTGCAGCACTGGCTGGTTTTTCTGACTGATAAATGATGGTCTGTGATGAACCAGGAACTATACAGATTGATTCATATTCGGGTGAAAGAGGATCACAGGTTTCTGGAGAGAAGTCGTTTTCTGCAGAAGCACATACTGATCCATCTTTTTTTGTCATAATCTCTGTCAAAAATGTCTCAGCTGACTGAATGACCTCCAGAACAGCTTCTCTGTTCATTTCCTTGATATGGGGCTCAGAGACTTGTCTGTCTGGGTTTATTTCCGAGATCAAGGAACAAGACCTTTTCATCTCTCTGGAGAAAGCTTCGTCTACTTCTGTATAGGTAGGAAGATTAGAAGAAAGTCTGGCAGAGCAGGATTTTGAATCCCAGTCAGGTTGCACACCCTGGAATGAGTCTGCTTCCTCAGCTGTGCTTCTATCTGTATCAATCTTCCCTGTGTCAATTTCAGTAAGGAATAATTCCCTTTGAATGGATCCCTTTCTGACAACATAATCTTTGCCCATTTGTGTCTCTTCGGGACACTTAATTTGGCCCACAGAGGCCGACTCTGTCATCAGCGACTGGGAGTGACGTGTCCCTTCTGCAGGTAGGACGAAATCATCTGCTGCATCACCCTCTGGCTGAAGTTCACTCTTTAGTCCACCTTCCAAGTCCCATGAACCCTCCTCCAATTTTCCATCTTTAGATTCATTAACATTGGAGATTTCAGTCAGAAACAAGTGCATCGGGGACTTTTTGGTTGTGGATGCTCCCTCCTTCTGCAGCTTTGCATCTTCCTTCCAGATAGCCGGGAGAATGGTGTCAAGGCGTGACTGTGTTCTTCTCATTCCTCTAGAAAACAGTTCTTTGGTGGCAGGATCCGTGTCATCTGACAGTCTTAAATGTTGAATAGCGGTCCCACAATGCAGCTTGTTGGGGGAAGAAAATGGAGAGTCATCCTCATCTGAGTACACAGGGCTAGAGGAGCCTTCACTCTCAATTTCTGGAATCATGGACTGAGAGCGTGTGATTTTAGGATAAAATGAGTCTTGGTAAGGGGTTTCTTTGTCTGTTGATTGAGGATACAAGTCTTCCTTGGAATTACCCAGTGACTGTGAGCGCCTCAAGAAGGGTCTTCTCTCAGGGAAATCACAGGGTACTGGGTCTTGTCGTGAGTCATTTGAGGCTTTGTTTATTTGGCCGAAATAAGTTTCTCCAGGAACTTCTGGATAGTTCTTGCAAAGACCTCTTGGAGCTTTGTAATAAGGTGGGAGGGGGGGAGGCTGAGAATGAGGTAGTGGACACATGGGACCAGAGGAAGTGGGTATGGAAGGAGAAAGGGAGGGGGAAGGTGGGAGAGCTTCGTGGAGCCGATGGAATCCTAGGGGATCAAAGTTTGTTTTTGAAGAAGAGCTTGTTCCCATCAGTGATGGTTCAGCAATAATTTCAGTCTTTCCAGTAGGAAAAGAACTAGAAAAGTGGGTTGATCCATATACCCTGTGGTATCCAAGGGGAGGGGCTGGAAGTGGGCGTGCCTGAAGGTGATTGGCAGATGAAGTTGATACAGAACGAGGTTTATTGAGAAGAGAAGGAGCTGGAACTCCCAGAGATCTGGAGAATGTTTCCTTTGCATCTGCTTCTGGTTCATCCTCTCTGTTCCCAATGTCCACAACAGCAAAGTCTGTAACCCTGCTGCAACCCTCTCTACTGAGCTCCACCAAACCCGTGTTGGGCAGCAGAACTTTAACCTCACTTGACCTCACAGTCCGAATAAGTGTTCCACCTCCGCTGAAGTCATCTTCTGGGTCAAATGCCTCTTTCACTTTTCCTGTGGTGCTACTTCGAATTTCCACAAGTTCCAGATCCCCAGGACACATAGAGTCTGATCTCACGACGTGGCCTTTTGAAGCAGGCAGGGAATGTGCCTTTCCTTTATGAGTGGGGGATTTGTCCTGCGGAGTATGTTCCTCCAAGCGAATGTAGTACTCGCTGGCTAAAGAAGGGCTGCGAGCGCTGATCACGGGAACCACAGTGGGAGTGTCCAGGGAATGTCTGTGTGTGGTGTGAGCAGTCTGGATGTGTTGTGGAGGTGGGAGGGTTTTGTATCCTCGTCTTCCATGTGCCTTCTCCCAGAAATACTCAAAGTTTAATCCCTTACTTGTCTCTGTGACTGTGAGTATGTCATCCAGTTCAGAAGTAGATGGAGTAATCATGTTTCCCACAGGGTCTAACAGCGGAAATGAGTTGCCATTTGCACCTCTACAGCACTCCTCCTCTCTTTCTCTCCGTCGCTCATTCGCCGCTGCCTGGAATGCCGGCGGACGAAGAGAGTCCCACCGCCTCTCAAAGGATTCTTCACTCTCTCCGTTCCATCCCCTGCCCACATGTTCCTCGTCCTCCTCTTCATCTTCATCTTCTCCCACACTCCTGCGAGTCATCCCTCTTTCTGCTGCTAGCAGGGATGAAAGGAGAAGGAAGATGTCTGCCACAGAGGGGCGCTGCGATGCGGGAAGCCAGCAGGACTGCATGACCTCATACCTGGATAAGGACATGGAAATATGGTAAGATAAGAAGAGAGTAAAAGCACGGATGATAAATACAATGAAGCAAAATGTAGAAAAAAGATGATTCACAGACGAGACACACCAGTAATCGGCGTGAGAGAGTTTCAGCCGCGGCTGAGCCAAGGTGATCTTCTTTTCCCGGATCACAAATGTCAGCACTTCCTCGTCACTCAGGTGTCTGTGAGGCTGGGAGCCAAATTCAAACAGCTCCCAAATCACTACTCCAAGTGACCTGTATAAACAGAGCGGCAGAATGAAAGAGAGTGGCTGAGAGCAGGACCTCTGCTGGGTGTCACTTCTTCTAACCATAACATCTGCTGATGCTGCACTGAAAATGGCTATTAGCACAGGATACGTGATGACAGAGAGCAAGAGACTTGGCAGGAAAGCAAGCTGAAGATAAAGAGTGTCACTAGCCCCCTCTTAGGGTAGGGTGAAAGCGGGTGAGAGGGCTCAGACTCCAGAGGGTAAGTGATCAAAATCAAGAGTATTTAGGCTAAAAATGCTAAGGTGCAGATATACATACATACCAGTCAAAAGTTTTTGCACACATTTAGATTTTCTACATTTTACTCACTTAACATTTACTAAAAATACACTCAAAATTTTTTGCTAAAATTCTTTTAAGTACCTTTATTAGCAAGAAAATGTCATCAAAGTAACCCCCTCTAGCCATTATAACAGCAGAGAAAATTCGAGGCATTCTTTTTACAAGGGACATTAAATACTGCTGTTTCATTCCATGCATTTAAAGTACAGCCTAGAACCATTTAATAGGATGTCAGACATGCACTCACTCTCTTTCCACGTTATAATCAATTAAAACTTTTCATTTTCATTTATAGTTGCTCACTCAATTTTCCAGTGCTCAACAAGAATAAAAAATCCACAGTTTCTGAAATAAATTGAAAAGTGGTATAAACCTGTGGTATGCAAAAAACTTTGACTGGTCGTGTATATTTATGTATGCATGTATTTATGCATAAAATTTCATTATTCAATAAGATAATGTCCTCACCACACATTGCTGGTTTTAGTCTGGTCAGTTACGATTAGCCCTCCCCGAAATTCTAACAGCTCAGGGGCAATCCATCGTAACGGAATCCACAGCTTGTCCGGTGTTAAGTAGTAATCCTCCTAAAAACATGGCATTGAGGAAGAAGATGCAGATAAATGTGTTTGAGCATTTCAGCACATGTATACGGTAAGAGCAGGTACTGAGAACTGAGGGGCAAATCGATAATCACGAATCGCACATTCGTCATACCTTATAATGGTTATGAGACAGACCGTAGTCTCCAATCCTGACAGTCAGGTCTGAAGTTAGAAGACAGTTCCTCAGGGCTAAATCACTGCAGGGTATGGGGGAACACCTTGGTTATCCTTATCCTCATACCAGTCATCCACCATGGCTAACCACCAGAGAAGAGGGGATACTAAGCTAACTTGTTCTTGCAGAAACGTACCTGTGAATGTAGTTGTTTTCATGAAGGTGCAACAGACCAGAGGTGATTTCAAATGCCATCCGCTGAAGAGTCAGCAGGTCCCTTGTCAGAAGGTCAGGAGTCATGCCATCTGACTTCCTCTGAGCTCGTAAATATCTCTTTAAATCACCCTAAAACAAACCACAGAGAAACAGATACCTTTATCGCCATCCATGTGTAGGATTGGAGTGCTAAATCCTAAAACAACTGTATAAATAAATGGTACGTCTTTTTTTTCTTTTTTTTTTGCTGACCACAGACCACAGAGCGTACTGTACAGTGGGGTCCTTACCAACTGACAGAACTCCATGACCAGAAGGAAGGGGATGGTCTCACTGCATTGGCCCAGACACTGGAGAACGTTGGGATGCTGGAGGCTTCTGTGGAAAAGAGAGACCCACGGCCGACAGCACTGAGCTGCATAGCTCAGCGAAGGCAGCCGACTTGGGTGGGGGGGGGCAGGGGGCTTGCCAGACACCGCAAGTGTAATTATAATTTTAGGCGTGCAGAGTAAATAGGTCAGCGGCACTGCTGTCAAGAAGCGGAGCTTCCCTGTTTCAGCATCGCTAAGGATTTACTCAGGCAAAATGTCATGTTGAGACAGAATCGCAGTGAGCATATCTGAACGTCGACAAAACCGCGCGTAAAAGCCACGCAAATCTGAGATTCAGCTCAATGTGTTCCCCATATATATTCCATAGACAGGTGTGAGTGAGTTGCGTCGACTTTACCTGTACGGCTCTGATTCAGCCAGGAATTTCCTCTGCTCCAATGGGCTGGCGCTGACTCTCAGCTCCTTCACGACAGCTTGAGAGGAGCTGCAGTCGCATAAGACCTCAGCCAGGATCACCTTAGACAAATCGTTAAGGAATGAAGTCTCCAGCAGAGCTAATAATTCTGATTAACAAAACGAAGCAAAACTTTGCTAAATGGACCAGAACATTTTTTTTGATCAGCCATGATGTGCTTTGCATGCTTTTGGCACTGCAGGCAAATTTTGTAATGGACTGGACGTCTGTCACCTTTCCGAACCAGCCACTGCCGATCTCCTGGAGATAATTAAGAGTGTGTCTTCGAAAGCGCTGGGAGTCAGAGTCTGAGGACAACGGAAAAGGGAACCGGGTCAGACCAACACTGTTGATCATACCAGTGTAACTCGGAAGGAACCGGAAGCCCCACCAGCACCAGTGACATACGTGAAGATGACGGCAACTTAATCAATAAAAGACACGAGATATGGGGTATACCTGGGCATAGAGGCCGGTCCCGCAAGGGCAGAGTGTACACCTCAGGGAGGGAGGGGCAGGAGGAGAGGCTGTCTTCAGGGGGGGGGCTGGAGGCCGCCGACGACTCCTCACCCTCAGCATTATCAAACTCCTGCATAAGGAAGAGGCGGGAGGAGAAGCGAGGTAAGTCTGCAACCTCAACTCCATTCCTGTCACGCCATAAATGAAAGACACGCTGAAGCAGACGCACCACATGCTCCTTCAAAGACGTACGCGCAGTGAAACTTGTCAAGCAAGACATGCACCACGTAACTCAGCGGGAAACTTACATTGAATCCCACGCCCACGCGTTTGCAGCAAAGGCAGGCCAGGAGTAAAAGGACGAAGGAAACCAGTCCAGAGCAAGAAATGAGAATGATGACGTAGGGTGGAGGAAAGAGAGCGGCACCCCTGGACAGAGAGACTGAAAGAGAAAAAGGAAAGGTGGAAGAGTGTCAGTATAACACATCAGACCAAGCAGGGAGAGATTGGGATTTCCCATCTCTCGGTTCGGGTAAACAGCAGGACAGAGGACAGCTCAGACATTTGGAGGGAACATGTATTATCATCGAAGCCATTGCTCAGAAAACAGATGTTACAAGGGAGTTAGGATTTTAGAGGCACATGGAAGCGTAGTTTCCAAGGGAAAACTCTATAAACCCATCTGGAAACTCACAGAGGAAAGCACCGTTTCAATAAAGAAAAGGCTGTATTTTGATAGGGAAAGGGAAGAGATCGAAATATCAAAGATGATATTCCTTGTGAAAAACAGTTAAAAAGGTAAGGTAGAAAAAGAAGGGAAGAAGGAGTGCATATTTTGGAGGAACGGCCAAGAGAAAGGGTTGGAGGTTTTATTATTATTATTTATACTGGGGAGGTACTAGGTGAGAAGGAAGGGGTGGGCATTTTTAATATTGTACCTCAAATTGGTCGATTTTTGTGGAGCGAACCATCTGTGAAAAAGAGAAGGGGGGGGGGGGTGGTGGTTATAAGACTCTGTGATAAGCCTAACTGGTTACCAGTCTGCTGCCTGAAAAATAACAACCCAAAAGTATTAAGGGAACCAAGTGATTTGTTTTATATATTTTATTTACTTTAATTAGCATATGTGACAGCTGCCACTGGCTTTAATTTAATATTTTTTATTGTTTAGATCAGTACTGAACGAGGAATCTTGAAACCTACCCAAAGTCTAGAGATCAGACTTGTTAAGTGTTACGTTATTTATTTAATTTTATTTCAGAAGCTGTAGATGTTTCACTTGACTGTTTATTTTACTGTTATATTGTTCAGCAAAATTTGGAATATATATTTTTTCTGATTTATTTAAATTTATGTAGTAAATTTATAACTAAACGTGTGTTTGTGTTCATTTTGAAATTTCAGACTACGTAATAATGTATAAGCACATCCACGATGCAAAAAGTTATCTTTTGCCCAAAATCACAGGAAGATATTTCTTTCCGATGCTTCCTTTAATCACTTCAAAGAGCTGAATGTTTCATGAAACTAAAGATAAACTTCTTGCTCCAAGAAGGAACAAACACTTTAAACATGTAATAACTATTGAACACTTACAGCATGACTTGGCTGTTATTGAACAGGCAAATTAGTTTTATTGAGTGGGATAAATGAAATGAAGGCCCAGGACATTATGCACATAGAAGCAGGTAATTGAAGCCCTGTTGATGAATTGTAATTTATAGTTTGATATTTAACATTGTTACCTTTTTTTGCTTCGTTTTTTTGCCTTATCTGTGAGTCATAATGATCTTTCCTCATAATTAATAATGGAGTGGAAAACAATTTCTTATAGAAGACTGATTAATTTTCTTTCAAGCATTTCTTATATATTTGAGATATATCTCAAATATATATATATAGATATATAAAAATATCAAATATACATATATACACACACACACACACACACATATATATATATATATATATATATATATAGGTCCTATATGAATTCAATTATTGAATATTTTGAATAACCACGAACTCAGTTATACCCAACATTATTGTTCATGCATATTACAATGAAGGGGACCTTTTGTTAGATTTCGCGTAGCTAAAAAAAAAAACTTAAACCGTACCGTTGTTATGTAAAATCTTATACTCTCTTAAGGCGTAAACAAATGCCCGGTCATTAGGAGCATTCGGCTCTGAGGCGGGTTTATTATCGCTCTCTGTTAGTATGCTGCGCTGTCCCTCTCCCCGTCGCATCCTGTCCACAGACACGCGCATGAACAGGATCAGGATCATAAACACAGGCCTGTCGGAGCCCCCATGAGCCGCTAGACAAAACACTATTCAGCAATAAGAATCACGCGTACTTAAACACGGGGTATCACAATGTTGACACTTAATGATTTATATATATATATATATATATATATACACATACATATATATATATATATAAATTATTATTATTATCATGGCGGAAGCTAGACTGATATATCGTTAAGCGTGATGTTCCTATTATACAACATTTGTTATATATTTTTTGTTTTCATACATTGCCTACCCATTAACGTGATCTGATCTTTATACCTTATCCTAGGCATATATTTAGGTTATTGCTGACGGAGGTAGCTGATGCTGCTAAGGAATCGTGTCATTCCGATTTTTAAAAAAGAATATATTCAAAATGTGTACCAATCGAAGATAAGCATTTTTAAAAGAAAGCCCCTATGATGAGATTTATTGAGTATATTCAGCCATTGTTATTCTGCATTATCGTATTTGTTTACTCCTTCCCGCTATCATTGTAATTATTAGCACCTAGGCAATTAATTTAAATAGGCCGCCCGTTACGAAGGCAAATATTCCCATCAAGGTTAGATTTGTTTCAGTCTTGGGTGTTTTATCTTAGTACCAGCGTAGTATTGCGATTCCTTCATTCCCATCCTCCTACCTCCATAAGGCTACCCCCCTTCTTTCTCCCCCCAAATAAACGCACTCCATCCCATCGACACAGCTCACCTTCTCTCTGCGGGGCTCCCAGGGCTCTCTCCGGGTTGAAGTACGACATCATCCCCGCTAATACTATCACCCAGCACTGTCGTCGCATAGTCGCAGGATCCACTGCACGATCATCCGAGCGACAGTCGCGATGTCACCTATGTCGCCCTCCACTCCTTGTCTAGCCTGGGTAATGATCAAGCGTCCCCTTGTTGTTCTGTTTTTCCTGTCCCCTCCTCCGCCTGCTTTTCTTTAATCCGCAATTAAACACGCTGCGAGAGATGGTCTATTGTGTAGCCCGGACCCTCAGCGGCGGTCGGAGGGTTTACCAGGTTCTCTCATTTAACATATAAACCTGAATCAAGATGACAATCGGATTTAAAAATAAACCACCTCCGGTGGCGTTTCTTTACACCGTTTCGCTTCACCGAACATCACCGAGTATCTTTCTGCTTTACGCGAACGCTACGCAAGAGGCGGCTAGGCTGCTCTTACTACGATTCTTTTCTGCGTGTCCGTCCGTCCGTCTGTCCGCCTGTCTGAGCTTTTCTGTGCATGGGTCAGTGAACATGTGAAACACATTTCTACGTATGTTTTGGTGATTTATCTATGTCTTGGCACATTGGTCTATGGTACATTTCACTACACGTTGTACTTGTATAACTGTGTGTGACAAATACAGAATCTTGAATCTTGTAACTTACTGTTCTGTAACAAAATTTTACACACAGATATAGAGAGTGTAGATGAAATGTGGAAACAACTAAAAAATATTCACATATAATAAGGAATATAATCACCGTTTAACCTTCAGAATTGCTTCAGACCTCCTTGGAATGCTGTCTGAAAATTTGTGTAGCGGGACATCAGACGACTCTTCAGGGCGAAATGCCTTTGGTTCTTTGTGGGATGAAGGCGGTAAAAATCAGCTTCACAGTCGGCACTGTGAAACATCCCATGAAGGCTTTGGAAACTGGGGAGGCCACGGAAGCGGTTTCACTTCATATTGGCGCTCATGAAGCTGCTCTAGAATTGGATTAGCAGTGTGTATGCGGGAACATCGCAAAGGGACAGTGTCTGCACAGTAGGGTGTGTCTGCTCCTGTAAAATGGCCACACATTCCATCACTGGCCATGATGGCACCTGCTGACCTCCATAGGAGGGACATTGTGGGTCAAATGTGGTGTGGTCTGCCTTTCTCCAAGCACAAATCCATCTGGATGCAGGGAAAAGTCAACAAAGGCTCATCAGGCCATTTAAATTTGCTCCGGAGTCAAGGTTTATGTTCCCTACAGCTGATGCATCTATGGTCATTAGCCTTGAATGCAACAGGCTTCTGAATGGTGGCTCTGCTTTGACGGAGCTGTTGGTTCGGTCTCTTTGGTCACGTCTGTATAGCAAAGGTGGCCAGTTTTGACCACTGTTCCTCTGTTACTCCCCCCATCATGCAAATAATTTAGCAGGTTTTTTTTTTTGAGACTCATGTACCTGAAATTTGGCCACCAGTTCTCTGGACTCATTGGACACTTTATTAGGTACAGCTGCTCCTTAATGCAAACCACCTGCTCTTCCTCCCAAGAACCAATCGCTGGGCTGCAACTGGATACATACAAGACCCAGTAAGGAGCAAGAGGTCCACTTACTGTCTGGGTATTATAGTGGGCAAACACACCTGTTCTGAGTGGTTTTCAACAGAGTATCTGGCATTTTCATTCACAACAGAGTTACAAATATAACAGCTCAGTAGAGTAGCGGTATGCAGAAAAGTTTCTCTGAAACCACTCATTTACTATTAAAGATGGGCGGGATGCAAAAATGTGTCCTACCCAGTACTTCATAAAGTACCTACTGTCTATGAAAATATATTATGTATTTAACGAATATGAAATTTATATTAAACTTTACACAGCAATCTCATGTAGTGCTGATATACTTGAAATATAAAGTATTGCTATGCATAGTGACATTTCAAAACTGTCACTGTGATTTATGACACACACACATATATTTCACATTTTACTTTCCTGCTGGATTATAACTTTGGATCGATTTACCACCTGCATATATATTGTGCTGCTTGTTAGTAACGTTTAGCAAAGATACCTGCACTTTAATAATGTGAAGGGTTTTTTCTTTCGGCACCAGGTTCTAAGATGATCTTCAGCTGCATTACCACACTCTGGCACTGCGTGTGACACACAAGGAAGCATCTTCTGAATGGCATGCACACCTACACATGCAGGCAGTTGAATTCCACAAAGCCACCAAGTTTTTGTTAAACATAAAACATTTATTGCAGACAATAAACTACCATGCAGAATCTGCTCTTGTAAACACAGCTATTTGAATGCTGTAGAAATTATTCGATG
>JABFEB020000132.1:1961519-1975655 GCA_019775895.2 Stomatorhinus ivindoensis
TTAAAACTGCATTATTGTAGAATAAACCCCTCAGGCCCTATTCTAAAAATTGCATTATTTAGAGTAAACCCCACACTTTATAATCTTTAAAAATGTTTCTGAAGAGATTTTGCGAATGTGTACGGTACGTATTTGTTCAGCAGTGTTACATTTCTGTATTATTGATATACACATACGTTCACTGTAAAACAGTTTTTATCATGATATTCTGCATTTGCTTGTCATGTTATCTAGCAAATGAAATGATTCACACGTTGCTCATACGTCATTTAAAACAGATATAAAGGATGTACCTTTATAGGTTATTATGAATAGGCTTATAAATTAAAACTGAAAACATTTCAATTTCTGAGTTTATGGATAATTAAAACGAAAGATGATTTAATGAAAATTTTCCTCAGTTGGTAGTCTGCTCGCGATGCGTGTGAGAGGTAGCAGGATCGATGTGCAAAATTGTGTACAGAGCCGTCTGCGTACTTTTGGGACTTTAATCACTGGCGGCTCTAGCTTGAATGGCGCCCAGCGCGAGTCCCCCCCCCCCATTTGGAACGATACAAATAATTAATATACACCGTGTAACATTAATAAATATCAAAAAGAAGTACAAAGACAGATAGAAACAAATTGTAGCATGTACATTTATTTAAAAATAAGTGAATAGAATTATTACACTGTCACCATATTGGCTAACAAGCATGCCTAGTGTTGCACTGGCCTATTACATTACATGCATAACATTATATTCATAAAGAGATTAAATAGTTGTATACATTTATCTTTTGCATATTTCTCCTCTTTTTTTATTAACTGGGCACCTGATGGGTGAAACCTTTTCTCATCCATTTCTGTTAATCTGGCACTTGAGCATCAATTTCCCAACACTGTCAACTAAGAGTCAAGACTACACCAGTTCAGCTTGGTGGTACGCAGACTGGCTTTATTATTATTCTTAATGATTTTACACAAACCAGAAAAATAAATATTATAATCACAGTATTATGAGTAAGTAGTTATTTATTTGGTAGCATTTTGTAGTGTGACTGATGTTACTAATTGCATTAGTGCTGTACAAAGTTAGCAGTACTATTTGATAGATTCCCCTACTCCCCCTACCTCACGCTCCACCAGTCAGTCCATATTACCTGTTTGGTAGAGTAATGCTGCTGCTGCACCCTTCAGCAAGACACTTGGACTGAAATTCAGGGGTGTAGTAATGGGGAGGGGTCATGTATCCCTCAACATTTAGTTTCCCTTCAGTTGCCCCCCGCAAATAAAAAGACCTTTGCATTTTATTTATGGAGTGTTGTCTCCCCCAATATCAAACTCTCTCCAATGTCCTTGTTCCAGTCAAACCCGGGACGCTGGAAGACAGATGTCATGACCGGCTCGTCCGATCCCTAAGTGTGCCACGCCCCCCTCGTTACCTCGTGTTAATTCCCGATTGTAATCACCTGTTGCCTGTTCTGTGTATATTAGTCCGCGTTCTAGTTTGTTGCCCTAGATCCGTCAATAAAGTATGTCACCGTGTTGTCCGGTCCGCCCCTAATAAACGCGTTCCTTTGATCTTCGTCTCGACCTGCCTGATCGTTCCCCGCGTCCTGCCTGCTTGCCGGACAGCGGTCTCAACAACAGGTCTAAATATCAATCAACTGACTTGGGCTTCAGGAACTGGTACAAGAAGAAGACTTCTGTGAAAGACAAGGCTCCAGCAGCTGCTAAATTCAAATATTCATATTCTTGATGTTCAAACATTTCTTAATAAACTTCATTATTATTTATGGGTAAACTATATGTTAGTTAAAAAAAATCAGAAATACAGATTTTTCTGAAGTAATCAGATTTTCCTTGGCCACCATAAATGACAGTGATCCACAAACCAATGTCCAGCATACCACGGACATGACTATTGTTTCACATTATGACACATAGCAATAAAACATTCAATGATTGATCAATAGTTCATATATTTTAAAAAGAAAACACTTACTGCACTATCACATGAGGTAAACCTAATGGTCTGTTAGAAGAATAAAATGTAGCATTAATTGCATCTCCATGAGTTGCTTCTCTCATTTAATTCCGAATGAGTCTCTGCTCCTTGGATTCCAGGCGTCACGGTTGAGTTCCTTTATCCTCTTGACCAAGAACTGCTTATCACGTCCCTCCTGCAGTCAAAATAAATCACCAACCACACATATGTGTGTTTTTAGATTTATATGCTGGTTAAAATACAGTATTAGCATTTTTGTATGCCTTTGGTATTACACTCCCATTTTTAACATTATTCCACGTCCGTAAGGCACCATGGAAAGGTTAGAAAATAAAAGAATGTTTGTCCATCCATCCATATTCCAACTGCTTTTCCTGGAAAGCGGTCAGTGGTTTTTAAGCCAGTATATGTTAATACATGTAAGGAACTCTTTCAAAAATACACAGATTATATCTCGATTTTTTTTGCACAGTTAAAAATAGCAACTGTAGAAAACTATATATATTGCATTTGGTATTTGTCAGTATTAACAGTTAATTTCTCGAAATGACCATTTAATAGCAAAAGTGCAATCAGAAATGTTTCTGTATTTGTATGTTTGTGTACTAATGTTGTTATTTGTACTGTTATGGTGAAGTCTTGAAGCACTGACAACTTACCATTTTAAGCTGTGATCGAAGCAGGGACACAGTCTTTCCATAAACTGAGGCCAGGGCAGCTATGTAGCACAAGACTACACTATTAAGAGCAGAAGAACAATTCTTAGGAAATCTAATCCTTCTCAATAAGTATTTTTGGTTAACAAAGATATTGATGGGTTCTATGTGTCAATAACAGATGCAATCTGACAGACGTAACCATGGGCCCAAACAGAGAATTTAGTAGACAGATCTGTGAAGATGACTGACCAGGTAAAGAGACGAGGGGAACAAGAGATCACTACTCTACAAAGAGCAAGTTGAGGGAGGTGTAAAAAGAATTTCCCCATGGGGACAATAAAGGATCAATTATTATTATGATTATAATGATGATGATGATTATTATTATTATTATCATTATTATTATTATTACTACTACTACTCACCATAGCGAAACAAAGAGGGGGATGCAGAATGCTTGTGAGCCCATGAAGTACAAAAAATCTCTGCTGGAGTTTGAGAGTAACTGCAAGGAATCAGGAACAATGCTCCACATCATGGAGAGAAAGCGGAACGGACCACAGCCCATGGAAGGATGAATCCTGAAGAAAAACACAATGATCGGGCTTCAGTCTGATGCTGTTCATTTTTGTTAATCCATCCATCCATCCATCCATCCATCCACTGCAGGGCCATTTTTCATTTTCCAATAAATGGTAAAGAGATCCAGTGCAAGTTTCCCCCCTGTTATTTTTAAATGAGGTGACAGTATTTCCTTGATTATATTGCCGAAAGTGTAGAAAACCACACCCTACACAAAAGGCTTGTTTAATAATGAAATCCCCGCTATCAAGGTCGCAGATACTCAAAGTCTAAAGTCAATGAGGGGTCAAGGTCAGTCTTTGGCTGGTACCTACATCACTGCAGCATAGATCAGGGCCACCGTGGCAAGACTCCAGCCCAGAAGGAGCACCAGGAGAAAGAAGAAGTTGGAGCTGTTGGAACGGAAGGTCCGATCTGCCGGGCGGCAATTTTGGAAAAGTGTGATCTATAAAAAAATTTTAAACTGTCATCTATCCATCCATCCTCCAACCACTTAAGTAATCTACTTTGTTTGGGCCCTATTTCTGCCCCGAGAAATTGTTCAACTGCCTTGACCCTGGTCGATGTGCATGTGTGTGCTGTTCAAACAGTTTGGGAAACTTATGCTTATGCTTTAGTTTGATTGTTAGACCAATTATGCAATAAAAAATTCAATAACACTTAACTTAAAGCATTCATGTATAATGCATTATAAATACCTTCATAATGCATTACAATGTATTATAAACAGCTATAACTATTTAGAAAAAAACCATAAACCATTACAGCCATGTTTATAAAGCATTATGAAGCTTTCATGCATTATAATGGTCAGTATAAGAATTAAGGATACTTTGTGCTGCATTATGAAGGTATTTATAGTGCATTATAGATGAGCTGCATAGAGCATTCATAATGCATAGTAAACTTGGCTGTAATATTTAATAAATATTTATAACTATGTTAATAATACTTTCATATGCATTATAATGCATTATGAAGGTATCTGTAGTGTATCATGATTTTTGGTAAAGTGTTACCAAAAATTCTCTTCATAAATGAATCAGGTCTCTGGTTGAAAATTTTTGCAACACTGTATTCATGGTAGAAAACTGGGTGAAAGAAAGGTAGGGCACTTTTACAAAATGAATACTTTGGGGGAAAAAACGACGGGAAAAAACATGGAAAACTAAAAAGAGACAAGAAACTGGGTCTTGCTCTGAGGCAAGTATTTTGACGTCCCGCTATTGTGTTAAAAAGCCTCTGAACTTGTGTAAAAATACTCCCTAAATTTCAGCTGACAGCCGCAAATCTATTATTAGTTTTTTATTCCCTCACAGAATAGACCTGTAATGGCCTCCCACAACAGAAACTTTAGTGACTGAGCTTCAGCCATTCAGGGACACAAGGACTTTTAAAAACACCTCCTCAGAAGCGGATAGTCCTTTGGAGTGTGGAAATCAAAGCAAAGGAATGTAGACTGACTTGAAAATTTATATGCAAACATATCCCGTGGAGTTCAGCACACCAAGTCGTACCTTTCTGCAGTAAAAGATGATTATGAACTTTATGGTGTTGATGGCTGGCAGAAGTGGACAGAAGAGGGCACCGGTCCACACCACTGTCTGGCCATAGACCAGGCCGAGAACATTTTGGGGAACGACAAACTCCTGTCGCCCCACAAACTGGGCCAGCTTGCAGGGGCAGAGATCCACCAGCAACCTATATAAAAGGGCAAAGAGAGAACCAAGAAGGAACCAAGAAGGAACCACAGGAATGTGAAGAGCAGACGCTGTCTGACTTCTCTTCTTCAAAAGAGTATAAGTACAGGAAGCAGGAGTCAGCATAAGTCTCACTCGTAAAGGAACGGCAAGGCTGAGCCTCGGACGCCAAACACTAACCTGCGTGGAAACTCCACCAAAATCATCACAGCGACGACAGTGATAAAGTCAAAGACGGCTAGTTTGTACATCTCCTGTCCCACTCGAGTCTCCCAGCACTGTGTAAGACAGGCAGAACACAGTGATCCTCATGTTCTTCCTCCGAGACCGCAGCAGAGCATCGCACCTCACCACGGGGACAGAATGTACCGGATATTGCTTGTGGTTATACTGGCAAACTGAGCAGGCCGTGCTTTCAGTGACTCCGTTACAGGTGATCCCGTTCCACAGAGTGAAGAGCAGCACGCCCAGGCTGACCAGTCGCAGAAACACTGCCCTGCAAGAGAGAGATTTCAGGTCGCCTGGGGTCACATGCAGTTACCCAGCAGGTTAAATAGTCAAAACCTCCTGTTATACTTTCACATTCACTTTGAAGGTCCCTTCCATCCTTTGGTCATTGTTCACACATTTACATGTATTTATTCAAAGTCAGTCCCTGGGGCAAATGCAGTTAGGGGCCTTGCTCAAGGGCCCAACAGTGACATCACCCGTATCAACACGTTGATCAGGGCACAGCGTCCTAACCCGCAGAGCCACACATCGCTCCATCCTCACACCCTTATCCTGTGTATACAGCACGTAATAAAGAAGAGTATCTAGCATTGCCCCCAATCACCAGTTCCATCTGTGGTATGCAAAAGTTTCTGCAGTCTAGTCTGGCAAGGAACAGAAATGGTTTGTTTGGCTCTGGCTACTGACGTGAGAATCCTCAAGCTCCACGCCCTAGTATTCTTAAATATGTCTTTGACATATTTGCCAAACCCCCTCTCTCTGAAGCCCCCTCCCACATAGAGTGTCTCAGTTCTCTGTTCACCGTAAGAGTGCCAGGATGACTGTGGTGCTGGGAGAGTGTCTCTCCAGTAGAGCTATCTTGTCACACAGGAATGGCACCAGGAAGTTTGCTGCTGTTATGACAATTGAAGGCAGGTACTGCACAAATAGGTCCAGAAAGTCTCCCCTTGTCTGGCTCTAAAGGCGACATACGTTATGGGTTAGAGAAGCAGGTGTGAGTAAGATAAGGGATAAAAGTGTGCATTGCTATTTGTTACTTGCCAAAGAAAAGCAAGAACTGTCAAAAAGCTTAACCTGGCTGAACTGGGTAGCCTTGAATATGGCGTAGAATGCTCCACCGATCAGCCCGAAGACCACGAGGTTGAGAAAGGCACGCAGCGAGTACAGGCTCACAGTTTGTGCCATTGTCAGGGATGCAGCCACCTTCCTGATGCGCTCCTCCTCCAGGTCAATCTAAGGAGGCGATGTTGAGGGAGCGAATGACAGACAGGAGCACGCAACACAGTGTGCAGATCTCACGCAGCACACGCATGTCTCATCACACACAGTGTGCAGATCTCACGCAGCACACGCATGTCACATCACACACAGTGTGCAGATCTCACGCAGCACACGCATGTCTCATCACACACAGTGTGCGGATGTCATATAGCACATGCATGTATCGTCAAACACAGCATGCAGGTGTCACGCAGCACACACACGGATCATCACACATGTAGGAACACGTACCTGTAACTGGTAACGGATGTTGTTCTGTTTCAGGTTGGTGGCTCGTTTACCTTGTAGACCGTAATCCCAGGCTGTGAAGACCAGCGTACTGTATCCCCCCACTGCCCCTCCGCCCGTTTTCACAACATCACGGATTACGGCCCCCATCCTGCAATCACAGAACCACAGGGCTGATCAGACACTGGGTGTACAGTATAAAAAACATGGAAACACCAGATCATGTCCCCACGAAAGATAAAACTAAGACTTTTAAGGCCAAAATGTGTGAACTTTCAACAAAACTGCTTTTTTATCAAGAATCTTGTAGTGTTCATGCTGATTGCAGAGATTGCAGGGATTATAAGTGAGAGAGCCGTCACTGTGCATGCCCAAGATGGCAAACATTTCATGGAACATGGCGTATGTCTGTTCACTCACCGGAGGACTATGCAGATCAAGCAGAAGATGAAGTAGAAAGCTGTTGTTAGCAGGTACGCCATGGGAATGTTGTAGGAGAGCTGCGAGTTCATCATCTCCGTATTGTTATAGAAACCGTAAAAAAGGTACGAGTACTCCATAAACCCCTAGGGAAGAGGAGAAGTATTAGGAAGTCAGAAGCAGCTCTTTGATCATTTGATGGATGCTCGTGAATGTGAATGTATCAAGGAAAATATGTATGAGGCATAATCACTGCAAATCTGGTTGGCTGGTTTCCTCACCATTCCAGTGAGCAGGTCAAGAAAATATTGGTAAAAGACTGAGAGGCTCTGAGGCTCGGGATTGTAGATCATGCATTCTGATTGATCTATAAACAGTATGAAAGAAGAAAACACAGCTGGTAAACATGATTCAACATGATTCCTACTAACCATAAATCACCAGTGAAGTTAAACTCAAAAGCTGTTTTTACATGTACAAGAAATTGATTATCTTTGCCAGATCTTTATTTTGAAAATAATTTTTCCTTTCACTTCATCTCATTTTTATTTGAAAAACGTACTTGTTACTTGAAAAACTCATTGTTACTTGGAACTCATTGTTACTTGAAAAATTAGTTATGTGAAGCAAGGAGGTTGCTAGAATGCAGTTCAGGGGGTAACGTAACACACCTGTGAGCCAAACACACAGTGAAATTATAAACTATATTTACTGTCAGTTTAGATTGTGATGTGTAATTATATAAAACATACAAGACAGTAAACCCAGAGATGTCCTGGGTGGCTCTAGGTTGTTCCACTAATAGTTAGCGCTGTACTGTAAGCAACAACTTCAATGATTAACAAATAATTAAATAGAGCTCGACATTGCAACACATTGGTGCTGAAATGTCAAGCATGCTCTTCAAGGATGTGGCTACGAACCAACTAGAGATACAGGGGACTGAGACTGATATATCTGATATGTGAATTTTTCCAAACTAGCAAAAAAAAACCCTGGTAAGTATTCTCCCTTAAAGAAAACATGCACCCGATATTAATACTGTCCAGGTAATCAAAGCTATTTCTAGTTGTCAGACTGGTCTTACTGATGTTGTTTAGAGTTTCTGAGTTGCCAGGACTGGACTGAAAGACAATGCTAGGGGCCAGGACAAACCCCGCAATCAGCAAGAATGACAGGAAGTTGAGCACGACAAGAAAGCGCAGGAACAGGAAGTAGGACTGCACCCCACCGCCGAAGTGCCCTGGTGGGAAGGCAAAACAGGCATTTAGGAATTAATCAGTGTGATCACAAACCTAAATGAGACCATTTCACTACACAACATGGCCAAGAACCAGAAAGTTAGGGGGTGTTTGTCTTACCCCCAATTTTGTGTAGAGTTCTCCGCCATGGCGCGACATAAGCTAGAACTTCCCTTGATTCTTCTAGAAACCTCTTCATGGTCTTGGACTTGCTGATCTTCCATGACTGCCAGTTAGACATTACTGGCACTTTCATCTGCTGTACTTGTCTACATTCACAAAATACTAAGGTAAATGACACAGGTAAAGACATCCATCCATTCATCCATCCATCCATCCATCCATCTTCTAACCATGAATCCCGGTCAGGATCACATGAGTAGATGTATGTGCATTGCTGTAATTGTTAACTTGTTGTTAAATAACAAGCACTTATAGGTACATTGCTAATTTAATGCACATTTAATCTAATTGAAGGAGATACTATTTGTTCTGACATGAAAAATGAGAAAATGTTACTCTCAATTAAATGACAATCATTAAATTAATTATATGGCCTTTGTCATGTTTAAATTCTGATAATAAAAATATACACGTAGAATAACATCATACACTTCATTCCAGCCTTCCTGCTTTTTACATATAACCAGACATATAACCACTCTGATCAGGCCACACACAAATAACTGCCTCTGACATTGCCTCAGGCTTTCACTGGCTCCGATACCTTATGGCCTTTTTGAGCTCCATGGGTAGAGGGAGCTCTTTGAGGTTCCGGGGCCTGCCTTTGGCCCCCTCTTCTGGCTGGTCGGCATTCCAGTTGAACTGAGGGGGGTGCTGGACAGCTGAATTAGAGGGCCTCTCCCTCAGTCTCAATGACTGATGGGGGCCATAGTGAATCTGACCTATGGATCAAAATCAGAGAGACCAGGGAATGGCGTCAGACACAACGGCTAAAAAGAGCAAATTTCATTAAGCAAGTGGTGTTCAATCAGATGTACCCCGTTCATATGCAGAGAACATATATTTTTTGTTAAAATTGTATTTTTCTTTACTGACAAGACAGAAAACAGAACGCAGATTGTGAATCCTGACAAAGACACGGAAAATGAATTAAACACACAGCCCGGACATTTAAAAGCTCAAGCATTTTACCACCTGCGTCTGGGGTCTGCCTCGCTCTCGCCCAGGACATGCTGGTTCACCACTTCTGCTTCTCACAGACACTTTTCAGCAAAGGATTCACTCACTGCAGAGATACAATTGAACTTCAAAGATCCATTCACAAAATTCAAAACAGCTCCCTCTCTCTCTCTCTTCCCCACTGGTTTACCTTCCAGGAAGATGTCCCCCTGGACTTTGTTCCCTATGCAAATGATCACCAACTTCCTTGTATATCTTAACCCCTTCAAGACCTCCCCTGTAAACATTACACTGCCATTCTTCACCTCCGACCCGACCCAATACTTAGATACTACACTTTATCTGAAATATCCAGAGACTTAACAGAGACTTCCAGCTCTGTGTCTATGGCCTGTCTCAGTTTAACAGAGAAGCTATTCCACTGTTTCATGTAGCTACCTCAAATTATATAAATCAGGGCCTTTTTCATCTGAAAGTTTTTAAAATGGTTCACCTTGCTATCTTGTACTCCCTTGGATAAAAACAAGAAAACAAGACAGAAAACAAGAAATTTCCAATTAATATATACTAATTCTAGTGTGTGTACCCTGTGCTGTACCCCCCTCCCGTCCAAGGTGCCCCCCAGCCCCATGCCCTATGCAGCCTGGGTTAGGCTCCTTCCCCTCTGAAGACCCTGGCCAGGATCAGCAGTTAAAAATGGATGGATAAAGCATAGGGTAACAGTTAATTGATTTTCCAGATAACACCTTATAACCATTACTGAGCTTTAGAGAATTTATGGCACTCATAAACATGCCACTGAAATTTGTAAACACAATAAATTTCTAGGGTACATGAGTAATTTAGATGAGAGGCATCCATACTGGTAATGGACATGTTCTTTTTACACTAGTAGGACACTTTGAGTCAGGACAATTCACAGAGAAAAACAGAAAAAAAGACTTTGGGCAGATTCTTTTTTTTTGGGTGGGGGGGCATATTTCAAATTCCTCTGCTTTGGACATTATGATACAATCTAATCAGCTGGTGAACTTTGTAATCATGGGCTACATTAATTCACCATGAACAAAGAACAGACACAAAGAACAGACACAAAGAACAGACATTTTCATTCGTTATAATTTTTATTCAGCCCCTAAGTGAAGGGACCTACTCAGAAATGAAGTTTATGAAAACGCGCTGAAAGACGTGTTGGTCTGTGGCCACGATGGCGCCCTGTTCATGGGGCATGTGTTATATACTGGCAGTAAGAGACAAGACTCAGAGCTTCATGATGAGATCTCAAAGCTGCTTTTCGTGAAACTAAAACTATTTCTTAACAGAAGAGTCTGAATCCCCAGAATAAAATTATTCAAAAAATTAGGGACCCAAAGTGAGTATATTAAAAGTACCAGAACCATTGTACATATACAAAACACCCCCTTTACCATAAAAACTCATCGTAATATTAGGTCTGCAGCTACCCCAGCTTCATTTTACACGTGGAACTATTAATCTGCTATTAAATTACATTTGAAAAGTATTCCATTGCGAGTACAAATATCAGCAATATATTTTTGTTCCAAATGTGTAACAATGTTAATAATACTAAAGACGACAATGTGCATAAAATCACATTTCAGCCCCCGACAAACGATAAAATACTCGCCGTGAGGGTCAGGACCCTGCAGTCACTTAAACACACGCCTCGGAACAATGAAATAAATACCTTTGTAAACTCTAAAAATGCTGTGAAACGACTGTGCCATTGTACAGGATCACCATTTCATTAGTTTCCATTTCTTCACTATGGCTTTAACAAAACAAGCAATTTCGGATAGAATTAAAACAGACATGCTACAGCTAAACAGGGTCTTGTGAAACTTTACCGCTTGTTTACTTACATAATGAATGCCGTCCCTTTAAACCGCACATTTTAGCCAAGCAATACTCATGGTGTTAATTGGCACTGAAAAACACCAAGGACTAAATGTTGAGACAAGTACCGTCATATCTATGTATTTTTTAAAAACTCTTGTGTTATTGTACAAAATGTTTTTAATTTTTTGTCTCTAATGCCTTTCCCACAGCAGGTGCAGTACAAACCTTGCAAAACGCACAACAATTGTTTTTCTTCCTTAACCTTGTGCTGGTGCCTTGGGGTAACATGTCTCCGTTTATCCCTCGGTCCTTGTTTCCCGTTTCCCATCCTCCTCATTTCTGCACTCTCGCTCCAGTTTCCTCTCCCGGTTCCCTCCCTTCAACAGCATCCCTAACCCCATACACATCACAGCTATGACATGGATGCAGAAGAAGATTGAGCTCCAGTAGTTGATCGTATCACTGAAGCTCAGTAGAACGAAACCCATGCACATATAATCATAAGCTCTCATCTTGAGGAACCAGTGAATCCAGTCAAAGATGTTCTGAGCCCGTGGGCCCAGTTTGGCTCGCACGGTACTCTCGAGAGCAGACTCCGCCCCCATGCAGAGAGGAATGGTGAGGAATGACAGGTAGTAGCCGGCGTGGATCCCGTGCCAGTAAGCGCTGATGAACATGGTCCAGGCAGCCCTAAGAAAGGCATAGAGGTGGCCATTCAGCTTCCACTTAACCATACTAGTCAAATGGTTTATGCTCGTTTTCTGATGCAAAAATCAGAAGGTACAACACATTCGTTTAGGCGACTCTAACACATTTTTACAAATTAGAGGGAATCGGAGAAAATCATCCAGGACAAAGCTAAAGGTCTGAGTTTTTCTAGAAACAAAGAATGCACGCTGCAAACATTAATCGCGGCATTTCAGATTGACGCAGACGTTAGGCCAAACACGCCGATTAGACGGTGGGGTGAAGTCTTACTTGAGCGTGTAAGCCTTACTTGAGCGTGTAAGCCTTACTTGAGCGTGTAAGCTTTGAAGGGTGCCTTGGCGTAGATGTACTGGTGCAGCCACCACTGCACAGTCATGTTCCAGTACTTCATGCCGTGCCTGACTTTGACGCAGAAGTCAGTGTTGTAGCAGTCGATGTTCTGGATGGTTCTGAAGTCATAGGAGGCTGAGGCAGGATCAGAGCTGAACAATGGCAGACAGGTTTAAATCATTAACAACGAGGAGTTTGAGCTTGTGTCGCTTTGCCATTTTCATTTGGAGGCAAAGAACACTCATATATAGGAATTATCTACTTTTTAATATGCATGCCTTAGTCCATTTATTATGCAGTACTGTGCTATTATAGGCACTTATCAAAAGATTGTAGGGGGCGTGAAACATACAGAAGGAAAAATACTAAGAGTGAGTAAGAATAATGTAGTGGGAAACCACTATTACACCATTTGTTAAAGGGAAGTAAGTTAATTGGTGGAAAAGCTTAAGGATCCACTTACACCAACAGAACAGAATAATAACTACAGAGCTCTATATAAACCTGTACTGAACAGTGGGCCCGCCTCCTGGTTTGGACTGTGCCCCCTCTGGGTAACAGCCCAGCCCCGAGCTGATACAGCCGGCCTCTGCGCCACACCAAGCTGCATAAAACCTCATCCGGAAGACGAAGAACACTGCCGTCATGTAGAACAACCTACAGAGAAACAGAGAAAGGAGCCAATAAGGAGGACCGCCCAGGTCACATGTGTCATCGACTGTAAGGCGTGACAAGACTCATACTGGGACTAAATGGCAGATCATGGAAACACAGAAAGAATGAAGCCTGGAATAATTCGTACCTAAAGAGGAAATGATGGTCAAGGTACTCCTCTGTCCTTACGTAAGCCAGGGGGAAGTAGTGATTGACAATCAGGAAGAACACTGCGTAAAGAGGCACGAATCTCAGGCGCTGGAGGCAAGGGACACGACCCGGGAGGTCCCTGGGGCAGGGCTGCTGGAGCCAGTCCACATACGTCTGGTACCGGAAGAAGGGACCTGGAGATATAGGAGTCCAAGAACAAGAACAGAAACAAAAGCAGAATGACAGTCAGGACTGGTGAGGAGGGAGACGAGATAAAAGGAGACCGATGAGGAGGGAGACCGACGAGGAAGGAGACGAGATAAAAGGAGACCGATGAGGAGGGAGACCGACGAGATAAAAGGAGCCCGACGAGGAGGGAGACTGACGAGGAGGTGACCGAGATAAAAGGAGACCGACGAGGAAGGAGACGAGATAAAAGGAGCCCGACGAGGAGGGAGACCGACGAGGAGGTGACCGAGATAAAAGGAGACCGACGAGGAAGGAGACGAGATAAAAGGAGCCTGCCAAGGACGGAGACCGACAGGGAGGGAAATGAGATAAAAGGAGCCCGACGAGGAGGGAGACCGACGAGGAAGGAGACGAGATAAAAGGAGCCCGACGAGGAGGGAGACGAGATAAAAGGAGCCCGACGAGGAGGGAGACGAGATAAAAGGAGCCTGATGAGGAGGGAGACTGACGAGGAGGGAGACTAGATAAAAGGAGACCGACGAGGAGGGAGACCGGCAAGGAGGGAAACGAGATAAAAGGAGACCGACGAAGATGGAGACAAGATAAAAGGAGACCGACGAGGAGGGAGACCGGCAAGGAGGGAAACGAGATAAAAGGAGACCGACGAGGAGGGAGACAAGATAAAAGGAGCCAGATGAGGAGGGAGACTGACGAGGAGGGAGACTAGATAAAAGGAGACCGACGAGGAGGGAGACCGGCAAGGAGGGAAA
>JABFEB020000132.1:1979145-1990399 GCA_019775895.2 Stomatorhinus ivindoensis
CCCCCCCCCCCCCCCCCCCCCCCCCCCGACCTGTGCTGTGTAGGTTTCCCCCTGCAGCCTAAATGCGTGCAGTTATATGACTTTCTGTCTCTGAATTCCCCACGAGTGTGTGTTTGTGCCTGGAATCCTGTCCAGGGTGTTCCAGGGCCTCATGCCCTATGCTGCCTAGCTGGCACAGGGTCCAGACCCCCCCTTGTCCTTGATCAAGATAAGTGGCTGGAAGATGGACAGGTTTCTGTAAGGAACATTTACATCATCAGCTTGATTAGATTATTTCAGTCAACAAACAACAAAGTGCTGTGTTAAAACTCCTGGTAGACATTGTACGAAATAAAATCAGACTGACCGCCAGGCTAAATGTAGTTTCTTAAAAAGCATTGCCTCTTTCTCAGTCAATCAAATAATCTATCTATCATATTATGATCAAGCAAGAGAGCAACTGCGGCTCAGCAATCATAGGCAAGATTCAGCCATTGGAGGAGAACGACCGACTGCAGGCTGAGTGACTGCTGGCTTCACTGGATCATGTCAACCTGGTCATTTCATCGACTAAATATTTAATGCTAATTTCTCCCTACAATCTCTACCTCTTGGTATGTGCCTGGGCACCACTTTCCATTTCCAATTTTTGGTAATAAATCACAAAATCCTGTGTGAAATGACATAAATTTCTCCTTGATCCAGAAGAACATCTAATGGCCTCTTAGCAGCCACAGCACCATCATCAAATTAATCTCTTTCTCTCAGGCTTTCTCTATGCACTTGCTGGCCACTTTATTAGGTACGTCTTGCTAGTACAGGGTTCTACCCAATTTTGTTTTCAGAACTGCCCCAATTCTTCATGCCATAGATTAAACAAGGTGAAACATTCCTCAGAGACTTTGGTCCATGTTGCCATGACAGCATCAGGCACTCACTGCAGATATTTCTGGTGCACTCTCATGATGCGAGTCTCCCTTTCCACCACATCCCATAGCAGCTCAACTGGATTGAGATCTGGTGAGTGTGGAAGCCATTTGAGTGCAGTGAACTCATTGCCATGTTCAAGGAACCAGTCGGAGATGATATTTATAGTGTTTTATGACATGGGGCATTATTCTTCTGGGTGTAGCCATTAGAAGCTGGGTACACTGTGGTCATATAGTGATGGACATGCTCAGCAACAATACTAGGTAGGCTGTGGCATTTAAGTGGTGCTCAGTTGGTACTAAGGGGCCCAAAGTGTGCCAAGCAAACATCCTCCACACCATCACCAGCCTGAATTGTTGGTACAAGGCAGGATAGAGCCAAGCTTTCATGCTATTTATGCCAAATTCTGACTCTACATCTGAATGTCGCAGCAGAAATCAACTCATCTCACCAGGCAACGTTTTTCTGATCTTCGTTTGTCCACTTATGCCTGTCCTTTGCCGACAGAAGCAGCACCTGATGTGGTCTTCAGCTGCTGTAGCCCATCTGCTTCAGGATTTTACACCTTGTGTGTTCAGAGATGCTCTTCTGCATACCTTGAGTGTAATGCCATTTTCGCCTAGAGAATTGCCACTTACTGGATGTTCTCATTTTTCAGCCCATCCTCTATAAATCTTAGAGATGCTTGTATTGTGTGCAAAAATCCAGGTAGATCTGCAGTTTCTAAAATACTCACACCAGCCCATCTGGCACCAACAACCATGCTACACTGAGTCACATCACCTTTCCTCCCCATTCTGGTGTTTGATGTGAACACTAACTGAAGCTCTTGACCTGTATCTGCATGATTCTATACACTGTGTTGCTGACATATGATTGGCTGATCAGATATTTGCTCCAATGAGCACCTAAACAGGTGTACCTAATAAAGTGGCCACCAATTAATTAATTCCCCTTTTACAAACTCAGAACACCCTTTCAGGTCAGCTCCCACTGCGCAGGATCCTCATAAAGACAAACACATCATGTTATCATGATAGCTCAGCTTTTATTAACTGCCTTGAAGAAGCCTTTCTTAAAACAAAATACTGTCTGTCTACAACAAAAGACCTCAAGGATTGCAAATAAAACAATGTGTCAAAATGCAAAGATCAAACATAAAGTGTGTAAATGCATCAATCCAAAGGAAACATTTTTAAAATGACAGGCCCAGGAATTGTTTCTTAGAAGTGAAGCCCTGTTTCTCTGTCGGCGCTCTGGGGCCAGAGTCACTGTAGACTCAGGGCATCAGCGCAGGGCACTGAGGGGTCACATGTCCAGCCCGCCTGGCGTCTGGACAGCGCTTCACCAGCACAGACTCTCGCATGCAAACTGCACTCATTTCTCTTTTTAAAGCCAAGCCTGATTGGAAGCCCAGATAGTGAGGTGTATGACTGGTTTCACCATCAACAAGCAATCAGCACTCAAAAATTTGGTCAAAATTAGGTAGAATTTGCTTAGATTAGTGGTTGCAAACTGGTCAATTGTCGATCTCAAAGACGTGTCTAGTTGAATGCCACTAGACCATTACCTTCATGCATAAGCCACCGTTATCGCTCCCCATCGGCAAAATATACTCATTACTCATTTGTAAAAATGGATCTCACTGTAAAAAAAAAAGAAATGACAAAATGATGGAGACCACTGACTACAGTTCTACCCACACACAAAATCCTGTCAATATTCAGTTAGCAAGCTACAATAAGTTAAAAACATTTTAAATGAATGAAGCACATTTTTCTATAAAATATTTCAGCAATTTTTTTTTCACAAATATACCTATATAAATCTAGTAGTAAACTGACAGCTTGTTTTCCCCCACATCACTACTATACTGCAAAGTTTATATCATAAATATATCTTGACTGTATTCTTGAAAATGGACTATTAAAAATGTGGTATCACAAGTTAGACTGCACCAGGTAAGCAATCTGTTTTTAAATATTTCCTGCAATTTTACGAAACATGCTCATTGCAGACCAGGAAGTAGATGCATGTATTGCGTTATTTGATTAAACATGAAGCATGCATGAAATCAAATTCAGTATCAAACATAAATCCATTTTCTTTTTCAAGTTTATGAAGAATCTTATGAAATTAAACAAAGTACATTAGTCATTAACATATTTATATTATTGTTAGCGATAAATTAAATGCTTTTACTTCCTCTTTTAGGTCTCGCCACTAGCCGTCTAACTGATGCCCTCTATCATTAAGCATTCACTCTAAAAATAAGGCAATGATTTTAGCACATTATCAGCTCTGAGGATGCTCTTTAATATTAAATGATTTCAGACAATGGATGTGTTCCCGAGAAGATGAAGGTGACTTTACTTGGAACCACTTAAAAAACAACAATGGCAACAACAATGGCAACAAAACCTCCGGATGGCTCAGGTGGCCAGGCCGTGGCGCATTTTCTGTCGGGTGTGGACGAGCAGGTGCCGCTTGAAGTTGGAGCCATGGTTGAAACCCCAGCCGCACTCCCAGCAACGGAAAGGCTTGCTGTCCTCGTGGGTCTTGCGGTGCTCCTTGAGGTGCTGGATCTGTCGAAAGTGCTTTCCGCAGAGGCTGCAATGGTGTGGCTTCTCCCCGGTGTGGATCAGCTGGTGCTTCTTGAGGTTAGACAGGTGGTTGAAGGTCTTCGGGCAGGAGGTGCATCGGTGTGGCCGCTCGCCCGTGTGCACACGCTGGTGCTCTTCTAACACCTGCTGCGAGGAGAATAGCCTGCAGCAGATCTTGCAGCTGAATGGCGCCTCACCTGTGTGGATCTTCTGGTGCTTCTTCAAGTTCTTTAGCCAGAGGTAACTTTTTCCACAATCACCACAAATGTAAGGCTTCGGCCTTGTGGATCCAGCAGGTTCTGCAGCAGCAGACAGCTGTTGGCTGGGTGTAACCTCCTCCTTCACCTCAATGACTCTGAAATCCATAGCAGCACTGGCATTTTCCAGGTTGCTGTCTTCATTCTTCCTCAGTGTGGGGTTAGTCACCAGAGATTCAGGGCCAGAGATCAAATCAGGCTCTGTGTTGGATTTTGGGGACATAAATTCATTAAGTTCCGCAATGATAAAGAAACCCACACCCCTGAATTTCACATTTCCAAATACACGTGGATCACTTATTTACAGAATCTCTCAGAAAAGCTTGGCTGGATGTAATTTGCTTAAAACTATATTATACATTACTGCTATAAATGATTGTCATTGATATTGCCACTTCCATGACGTTTTACTGTTTACTAGTTACATTTTAAACGTCATTGTTATATACGGAATATATTTAGTTAAACCTGAGAATGTACTACCTGATTCGGCCGTGTCTACACTGCAGTCTGCTTCTAGAGTCAGATCCTGTTTAAGGTTTTCCAACCGTTCTGTAAAGTCATGCCGTGTAACTTGGTCCCAGTTATGACTGAACGCCAGCGAGCCATGACCGAGGTACAAATGACTTGCACCCCCATGTGTGACACGATGCGTGTCCGGCCGCGACGTGCATGAGCGATTACTTTCATCCAGGTCACAGGGTTTCGCCACGCCGTCGTGCCGGCGGTCCCTCTGCCTGAACCTCGCCTGCTCCTGCAGCTCCCGCCTGGCCGACTCCAGCTGGGCTCGCAGCTCCTCGTTCTCGCAGTCCTTCCTGGCCACGGCCGCTCGCAGCTCGGCCACATCTTTGCCGATCAGCCTCTGGATCTCCGAGAGCACCGAGCACACTGCAGAACGCAAGGCTTCCTCTACCACCGAGGATAAATCGAGTGACACGGACAGACTTGCCTCCATATCGGTCATCATATCGGGAACTTAACTTCTAAATATGCATGTAGTTAAAAACCTATATTATGCTGACGAGTTCCTATTCTACACCCTTCTCTCTAAATATAAACTCCGAGTTCCGGCTTCAGTCGATCCACCTTTAACGCGGAAGACAGCTAATTTCCGCCTCGTTAAAACTCACAGCCCGATGACCCGCCAAAGCTTGGAAAACCATTACTGCGGAAACCCTCTGTGATAAAAGGGCACAGTATTTATTAGGTTTTGTACACAAAATGTTTCGTAGTTACACTCGGAAACGCAAAGACAATAAAACTAAGCCTGTCAGGTGTTTAAAGAACTGAGTCGCTGCATATTTACGTCAGCGAACCGCCGCTTCCGGTCACCAGCAGTTACTTACTGGCCATCGATTTGTTTCTTTACCAAGGCTTGTGAGCTTCGCAGTTAACCAGTCCATCTTCACTGTGCTATTGGCGTGAAATTCAATCTGGGGCAGTTGCGTACGAACCCGTTTCAGAGCCACGTAGTTGAAATGTGGCCGTAAAACTTGCACTAGTGCTAAACAATAAATCGAAACAGCTGGTAGGCCAACTTCGATTTTAACGGCGATTTAAAGTCAAAAGTAAAGGCACCACAGGACAAATTTCTCCGATACAAACATCAGACGTTATACTAACCTTCTAGGTACTACAGAACCACACTTACCCTTATATATCCAGATGACAAATGGACAGTTGCCCATCTGCTTGACAGGCTGGTCGAGCAATACATGAAATTGACACATCAACACCACAGGAGCAAAAACTCAGATATTTGTGTTAAACATCCCATTGAATAGCATAAATCTGTGGTTGAGACCTCAGGAAAATAAAAAGGCAAGGACAGTTAAGATTTCCAGATTTTTTTATTGAAAAGTTTGCGGAAGTACGGCAGAATTTCCTCAGGCTTAATCTTCCTCTTCATCATCGGCGCCTCCAGCACCGCCCTGGCCCTTCTTGGCGTTCTTTCTCTTCACACGGCCAGGTCTTCCACCACCATAAGGAGATCTCAGTGAGAAGTCAATGTGCTTCTGGCTATCCAGGCGCACAACAAAAGATGGGATATTCACCACCTGCTTGCGGACACTGGAGGAAAAACAACACGACTAAGTTTACAGCAGTACTCCAACCAGATCCAACACAGCCACATTGCAAAATGTGCGACTCAGGCCTCATTCACGAGGAATTCTTGACACCACAGACAGTCTGATTAAAAATTAAATCATCGGCCTGAGAAGAATCATTCAAATTCCACCCAGTAGAACTACAGAGCCCTAAATATACCAAAATGTCAGGTCCATGTGATCTACATTACCTGGCAAATCTTCAACAGGAAGTAAAAACTTCATCCCGACTGACAGGAATGCATCAACCAGTCTCTTACAAGGTATACGGTTTGTCACCGAATTGACCTTGCTGAATTTAAAATGCTCAGGTGGAACCGAAACGGCTGGACCCATGGTGAAGAAGAGGGAAGGAAAGCTTCAATATCCTCAGCTGTTTGCCAAGTCATTTCATATGCTAAAGGCAAAGCCTTTCAGGCCGTCTGACCGTCACCCCGACTCACTCACCGGATGTGCCTTTGACGGATGAGCACTCTGGCATGATGGATGCTCTTAGCCAGGCCCAGCTTGAAGACCTGGGTTTGCAGCCTCCGCTCCAAGAAGTCCTCAACTTTCAGGCCGAGGATATAATCGAGCTTCATCTTGCCCTCATCCAGCACACCTATCCGAACCAGACGCCTCAGGAGAGCATTACCTTGATGGGAAACAGAACTACATTTAACCAATGAGAAGTAGCTGAACTTTACTACTCTCAACTAATTGGACAAAAGAATTCAAAAAAACACCAAAACCAAGCTGGAATTAACCCGGTAGCAAAAGAAATGATATCAAACAGAACACAAGCTACTCGATATCAATGTGCAGTACATAGAAATGCAAGCCTGAATACGCATTCGCTCATGAACACTTGGTATAAGATATGCAACACATTTCTGCACAAATAAACTAAACATCTTTATAATTACCTTCAAATAGTCGCTTGGGATCCTTTTCATCCAGGGTGAGCAGTTCTCTAGCAGCCTTGCGGATTTTGGCCAGAGTGAACTTCACACGCCAGACCTCTCTCTTGTTTCTAAGGCCATACTCCCCTAAAAAAAAAGTGTTCAGAATTGGTCACATTGTACAGACCCAGAGTCAGTAATCACCAAGCCTGACTGCAAATGCAGATCTATACCGATGAGTTTCAGCTCCTGGTCAAGCCGGGACTTCTCAAAGGGGCGACGGGGGGTGACGTAGGTCTTACTACAGACCCAGCTTCTGGCAACCGGCATGGTCGGTCAAAAGGTGCCTGGAAAATAGAAGATTCACCATTAAATGCATATTTGAAAAAGCACATACATAATTGAAGTCCAGAAAGTTAAAAATCCAGACCAAGATTGTTTCACCCAACTAGTTGAGTTTAAAGAATGGATTTTCTGGATTTTACCTTCTGGACCTGAACTACCCTCCACGGTGTTTGCATTTAAAACAGGCCCGGGGCGCTGAAATTACTAAATATTTTAACATACTTTGAAGATCTTCAGCATTTCGGTAACGTCGGAAATACACTAATCTTAATCAATCCGGTATAGTTAAATTTCCTTGCCAAAGTGAATGGGCTAAATCATACCACTGGCCTTGGCTCTGCAAATAGTGCAGACGATTCACTAAAACTGAGCAAGATGGCGACAGAAAATGTGATTATTACTAAACGTATATTACAGAGTAACACGGTCTGCATTAATATCGTACATCATAAAGCACGAAACACATTAATCTAAAACCAATTCAGTTGGTACAGATACCAGGCATTAAATCGGATCATCTCTAGCGTTAGCATTAGCAAGCAACCACGTTGCTACTTAAACATCTTAATCTTAAACATTGTTTTTCACTTGATACAGTGTTCATTAAACCGACGTGGTTTCATAAATAGGTACTAAAGTAATTTACATGCACTTAAAAATGAAAAGAGCAGAGGGAAATATTGAAATGTTTCGCTAGCAAGAAAATGTACCTGACACTCAAGCTCGTCCAGTAAAGAGAACGCGTGGTGGCGGGTCATGAGCTTTTATAGGTCTCCAAAGAACTTCATTTACCGTGAGCCTTAGTGTACCATCCCTCTTTATTTGTCCGGATGCAAGAGAATTTGGAATTTGTAGTTTTTAGTAGATTTAAAACTTTATTCCGCAAAAATGTTCACCGGTCGTTAGTGAATGTGTTCTTTCATTTTAAATAATTGCTTGTATAAGTAATATTATAATGATGCATATACTGTAAGCATAGGGCTCAGTATCTGTATTCATGTAGGAAATACTATTATCCAGAGTAACATGCATTGGGTCAGCTATTCCCTGGAGTAATTAAGGGCTCAAAAGACCCTGTTTTATGGTGACATCACGCAGCCAATCCCAGGACTTGAGGTAACCTTCTGATGATGGGCACAAGATCCTAACCCACAGAGTCACACACCGTCCCATATGAACATACTCCACACCTACTAACATATGAGCATCTCATTGTTGTACTTCCCAAGAAAAGCTTTGGTACACCCTGAAGAAAAATATGATATTTGTTTTCAGATGCTATAATTCCATCTGTAAGGAGCATATATTTCAAGAGTTTCCCCCCGGGATCAATAGTTTCCCCCCGGGAAAAATAATCTAATCTAAAACCAGTTTTGCAGCAATTTCAGTGAACATTTTGAGGGACTGTTCAGCAAGAATAGTAAATTTTATATAATACATTGGTTGCAAATCATGGGACATTGCCTTATTAATCAAAAAGCCTGCTTAACATAAACAAACACTTATTCTGTGCGTGGTTGCCGTTTGGGGACGACGACGACTACAGACTTTCCAAATATGGGGCTGCGGATTAGCTTCAGGCAGCATAGCTCACAAACCAGAGAACACCCTGGATGGAACAACAGTTATGAGTGACAGATAAACTAGCAAGCAAACCTTTCTTTGTCTCCCCCTCCTGGTGTACTTTTATATTTCAATTCAGTCAATGAAGTCATGTCATCAGTAGTTGTTTTTTGAAAAATGCATATTTATTTATTTGTTTGGTGGTTAATTAATTAATAGATTAGTTAGTCAGTTAGTTAGTTAATTGATTGATTGATTAACTAATTAATTTGCAGAAATGTATATGTTTAGCAGACACCTTTATCTGAAGTGACTTACAAGGGAAGCAGATTGTACTTAACTAGTACACTGCAGTTAAGGAACTAAGTTAGACATAAGTACAGATAGGCTACACAGCAGATACACCTCCAATGAATGGCCAGTAAAAAGTGCAAATGGAGAAAGAGCTGTACAATATGCCAGAATCATAACTAGAAACTGCAAAGAGGGTGATTCAGTCAAAGACAAGTGCAAAAAGAACAAGCAGTACATTCAAGGGAACACCAAAGGGATGACAGGTCACTGGTTGGGGGGACTAGATCAGGTGTGGCCAAAACAAAGCTCTTATCATGCAAGACCACACACTAATAGGAGAAGCAGAAAGGGAAGGTTACCATGTGATGGCGAGAGCAGCCTGGAAAACCAGAACAAATATTCCAGTGAGACTTGGACATGGATCACTGGGTTTAAAGCCTGAAGAACTAAGCATTACACCTTGGAACCAGTATACAGTACAACAGGGTACAGTACAGCCCAGCAAAACATTATGAAAATCATTTTATTAATTCTATTGTGATTCTGCACATATCTGGAAATGTACAGGTAAATCAATCTCTATACTATGATCTGAGAAACAAGTTTGTGTGGAGCATGTATGAATGTCAACGGTGCGTCCCTGACAATGGCTTTACTTCCGGAAGTTACCAACAGCCACTATAACATGGAGCTCAGTTGATGACAGACCTGCATGCAGCAAATGGTGCAGCATAAATGCATCACTTTAAGCAAAAGCTCTTTTGTATTGTTCAGAGAGCCGTACCTGTTGTTATAGTTCACCTCAATGCAGAGAGTTCGGTGTTAAGTTGTAAATGGATGTGGACTCACAAGACAAAATGGGGAGGGGGTTTTGAGGTGTGGGGAGGGTAAATCTATTTCTGCAGCACTGTAACTGGACTCTTTGCATTTGTGCCTGTCCATCAAGCTGCCTGGCTGAGAGACAGTCACGCAGAAGTTCATGTTTTCCTACTCACTCCATCTCCTCGTTTTCTACCCGGGCAAGCTGTCCAGCCCTCTTTGTCTTGTGGCCTCAAAACACATTTTTTTCCTTAACAAGCTGCGGGTGCCTTTTCCAACCTTTTAAAGTCCTCTTTCCACCTTCTGGACTACCTTTCTTTTCCTTAGGATACTGGTTTTATTTTTCCTTTTGTTTATACACTTTTTTTTCCTCCCTGCTCTCATCTTGTCCTCTCAGTTCCACTGGTTCCCCTCCATCCATCCTTTCCCATCCGTTCTCCTCCCTTCCTCCATCTCTCTGCACCATGCTCTCCTCTCCTACTGTGATTCTCCAGCCTTATGGACTGCCTGTTTACCCTCAAACCGCTTCCTGCTACCCCAGCATTGTTCAGGTAATTCAGTCTCTCCCTCTGCATGCATGTCCATCGTCTGATTGGTCTTGTTCTTTGAATTTTCTGTCACCTGTAACATTTGTTAAATCCTGTTTTACCCCTGAGACTCATGACCCCGAACCCACCTAATTAACCCATGTAGTTATTTAATTAAAATTAACAACCATATATACAACATATGTTCATATAACCACATCTAGCAGTGTAGATAGGGCAATTTTTATATTATCACTGTTTAATCTTGTGAAGAACTTTTATTATTCTAGAGTCTGCAATTTAAAACAGCATTCTAAATCAAAGCAATATTTGTCATTTTTTATAAACTCTGAAATATGTACAAATTATCTGCTATACTCATTTGGATATACAAAGACAGATAACTACTAAATGGATGACATATGTCTATAGTTTTAAACGAAAAGTAAAATCTTGGCCAAAAGACACTATGTAACTAAAGACAGATCAGTTGGGATTGCATCACCTAATGAATACTGCTCTGACATTTTACAAGTAAATATCGCGCTGGATATTGTGTGTCTCTGGAATTTCTCTGCCGCGATCTTTTCCTGTCGTGTCCGATATATTTTTAGCCTCCTACTTAAAGAGTGGATTAGCATAAGTGGCTGTGTGCTCTGGTTTGATAGGAGATAGGGGGCGATAGAGAGGCTGGCAAGCATGTTGAAAGATAATCAATGAGGCCATACAGCTGCATACATGCAAAACGTGAAGTGAACATGATCATTATACCCATCTGCTCACTTTCCGCCCATGTAGGTGTAAGTGAGAGGCATGTGTCAGGGTGTTTGCTGAGCTCTGCGTTATTGCTCCATGATGGCCTAGCCGACACCTGGCACTGGAGCTGCGACCTTTGACCAGAATCAGTGACAGCTGGAGGGTGGTGGGGGGGCTGTGGACTCAGCAGCA
>JABFEB020000132.1:1990418-2001933 GCA_019775895.2 Stomatorhinus ivindoensis
GATTACATGGATGGGATGGAGGGTAATGAAGACTAGCTTCATAGTCTTGCTTTACTAAACATGTCAGGGCTTCTTTAATGGTGTTGAGTTGTGAATTTTAAAGAAAGAAGTATATTGGCTGCAAAGCACAGGATATCGCCAGAATATAAGAATCTCAAAGCCTGCCTCTTATAAACACTTATTCTGTGCAGGATTGCAGTGGGCCAGGAGGCAGCTCCAGCATGGGAGGCTCAGGGCAGGGAGCACGGGAAGGGAACCGATCAGTAGAGAGTCATTTTGAAGCGTGATGATACTGAGAGGATGGGAGACATTTCAGACAAGCATTAAGCAGCTGTTACAGGTGCTTGTTACAGTTCTCACAAATGAAGCTTTTTAAAACGTGGCTCACGCACCAAAAATAAAAACAGAACAAGCTCCAAAAATGCAGATTAGCCATCTGATTTAGGCACTATATTTAACATCATTTATCGAAATACAGTGATAGCGTTTTGGGTTTACTTTTAGGAACGTGCTTATTTTTGGCTTTCAGATAACACTATGTGTACTGATTAAACACTGACAGGAATAGTAAATGACATTATCACTGGGGTAATGCTGGCTGTAATGTGAAGAACATCAGCAATGATTCCATTGTGACTTTCACCTTTACTGACATCATTGTAACTTGGGCCGATTCGTTCTGACCGCGTCCTTGTGACTTTAACATTGAGATCTGCACTGGTCTCCATCCCGTCCCGTGACACTGGCTATTCCTGCTCGCTCCGGTCAAAGGCACAGCTGTGCATGAATTTCCCACAGCAGATGATCCCCTCTCCCGAGCAGCAGCCAAAGATCTGCACCTGTCAAGGGCCATCCAAACTTAGTGTGCAGCCAAAGGACTTTCCAGGATAAGAGGGTCCACATGTGCTTGTGGGAATGTGTAACCAATTCATCCTTCAGCTTCTCCCGCTGCAGATGCCCTCGGTTAGTGTAGCTTATCTCACCAGTTGCTAAAAGAGTCTGCAGGCTGATAAATTGGAGTGTGAGACTGGCCACGTGGAATCTTCACAAGCCTGAAGATTAGTCTGTCAATTTGTACATATTCCAGAGCCCAATAGAAGGGCCATGCATGGCAAAGCCTTACAATGGGCAATGTTTTAAAAATATGGTCAGTTTTCTACAGGTGAATGTAATTAATTAATTAACCAGAGTGCATAGAGAAATGGGTAAAGATACTCTCAATAATTATATATACCTGTATGGAAGAAGTGTGTACAAAAAATGGATGGATGGGTGGATGGATGGATAGAAGAATATAATAGGATATATAGTACATATCAGCTATGCTAATTTTGCTGTTATTATTGATACAAAAGTTCTAATTTCCATCAGAGGTGGAACTTCCATTTTTGTTATTGAAATTCCAGGATAAATACTGTAGTTTGCAATGAAAGAGGTCTTCGGTCAGTTTAAAATATTTATAATATAGGTTTTGCAACTTCAGAAGATCAGGATTTTGTGAGTAGGGTATGGTATTAATGTCACTCTGTATTTATGAATATTACATATTTGTGAAATAGTATTTTTATTTTTACACAAAACGATCAAAAAGCAGCTTTATAAAAATGGTAGGGGGGGGGGGGTCGTCTGAGCAGCATGATTGATATGGACAGATGATTCCAGCTGGCCAGACCTTCTCACATACTGAGCCACAGGGGGTTTGCCTTGCATTCCTATTGGCTAATGGGGGCAACTTCTGTGTTTGTGGGCGGGAATTTGTGTGACATTAAATATGAGGCTGTTCTTTCTCCGTGAGTCATACTCCTTGGAATGCAGTGAGGGGGTAAGATCCATTCCTGAATAACTGAGAGTGCTTCTCTGTGTTTGCTTGTATGTACACTGGTCAATTAACAACCTTGTACCTTGTTAATTATGGCTTGTTAAATATTATTGTTGTTTTTGTTCTTTTATCACATTTTTTGTCTGAATTTATTAATGTTCAGCATATCAGGATTGCTGTGATGCATATATAACTTCTGCAACTACAGCGGTATTTTGAAAGTTGGCAAACACTTGGATAATTACGGTCCATCTCAGAATAGGCGTAGATTATTCTGTATCTATTAGCCTTTCTTTGCTGTCTGACTCATGCCTCTGATCAAAAAGTCCATGGATTATTATAACTGCAGAATGTCTAAAACCATCGTATATGTAGAATCATGGTATAAAACACTAAAATATTTCTGTCCTGTTATCTTGATAGCAACATAGTGACATTTGAAAAATAAAAAGCAAAATGTAGTGCTGTGTTCACATCCCCAGGCATTTCCACTCATTTCTTTGGGTTTTCTCTATTAACAGGGTGCCCCGGGTCAGGAGGCCGGGCCTGGCAGCGGGGACCCCTCCCTCCCCCAAGTTTATGCCCCACCCCCCTCCTACCCACCCCCTGGACAAGCCCCACCCACTCCTGCCAGCAGACTTCCACCTCTGGATTTTAGTCCTGCTCATCCAGGTTCAGAGTACCAGGATCACCACCAGCTGAGGGTTTATCAAAGCTCCCAGCACGAGGGAGCGGAAACCTTAGTGGCAAGCGGCACGGTAAGGGGGGGAGGGGCTTACTTTCTGAGTTGGGGGGGGGGTCATTGTGGATGTGTAACTGAGAGCTGTGTGTAGTAGGAAAATGATATGTTGGTAGCATGAGAGTGATGGACAAACGCAAAGGAGAGGGATTTCCTGTTAAGTGAAAGTACAGAGGAAAGCAGAACGTATCTTATCTTGGCCCATCTGATTGTGACAAATAATTTTTTTACTTATCAATGCTAATCTTTTTTAAAAAACAAAATACTCTCAAAAGCCAACCTAGTTTGTGTCAACAAGAGACCATTCCTCGATTTTGAGTGCAAATGAAAAGTTGTATTGGTGCACAAAGGAGATCATTTCACATCATAAAAGAGAAGTGTGTTGTTGGCAAAAACTATTTTGGGCCAAATTCCATAGGCTACGGACAAGAAAGTGGGTGTTCCGTGTGTCAGTCAGTCATGTCAGTGTTAGATGAGAGGAGGTTGCAGACAGCTGCCCTATATGTAGGCTATTTACATGCTCACCTCCAGCACTGCAGCCATGTAAGGAAATGTGGGGGGTGGGGAGGTGTCTTTCAGAAATATCCACTGTCTCCTGAAATAGAACAGGTAATCCCAATAAGTGTCAACACGTGTGCAACACGTGTGCACATGTTCAAATACCAGGCTTAGGACAGGGACGGGTCAGGGCCAAATGAAGGGTGCATATGGAAGAGGAGTCGATGTGAAGGTGACTGACTGAGAGAGTGTATCATTATTAAATGTATCCAGCCTTTGTAAGGTTCTCAAACAGAGAATTTGCTATCCTGTGAGATGTATATAGTTTCTGATATATTTTGTTTTTATAAATGATGGTGATATATATGCAGATGCTTCCTGGGTTACGATGGATATGTTACGATATTTCGACTTGATGAATGTTCCAGTTCCATTCTGTTTCTCACCTTCAGTACATTATTCAATAAATTACATGATATATTAAACACTTTAATATAAGACAGGCTATGTTTATGATTTTGCCCAACTGTAGGCTAATTTAAATGTTTTAAGCATTTTAGGTAGGCTAGGCTAGGCTAGGCTGTTTGTTAGGGCAGGTGTTCTGCATTAAAGACGCTTTTTGACCTTACAATATTTTGCCTTATTGGCATGTAACCCCATGGTAACCTGGGAAGCGTCTATATATATACAGTATATACGTATATATTATGCTGTCAAGTTTATAGCACCCATACTAAGTCTAAGAGACCATTTACCCAACTGCAGTACAGAATCTCAACAGAAAATCAAGCCGCCTGTGAATTCAGCTAATATAACCAACAGTTACGTCTTTGTTTTTTCATATTGAAGGTGTTTTATGGCAACATTTATATATTCCATTGCTAGAGCCCCCTGTGTTACATGATCCTGATATTCGGAATTTGAGACGTCGCCCAGGAGGGGGGGTGGGGGGGGTAGGCGGACCGGATGACCCCTCCCACTCCGAAATATCGCTCAGGTTCAGAAAACATTTTGCATCGTGACATGACACCATCACCCGACTCAACCCTGCCCCCCTGTGACCCCACTGTTTGAGTGTCATGTGCCAGAATGAACATGTGGATGTTTTACCTGAGATTTGCTGCTCTAGGCCCTAAATTAGATACGGAGAGCCAGTGCAGAGCTGTGTGCTTGTATGAGTCTGTATTAAGCGATGAATGGGTCTGTCTTCCCCCTGTGTCTTCCTTCCTAATAATAAATGCCCCTTTGGAATCTTGGGTAATGACCTTTAACCTCTGGCAAAAAAGCAGCACCGTGACCCCAGACTGATATCTGAACACCTTTCATCCCCCTCCCTGCCACCCCAAGCTTTTGGCACAAACTGCTGCCTGTGTGGCCTTCTGTTCTCCTAGCTTCTGTTCTCCTAGCTTCCGTTCTCCTAGCTTCCGTTCTCCTAGCTTTTCGTTTTTTTTGTCACTGCTTTTCTGCAGACCTCTGCAAACTCTGTCCCTTATTTGCTTCCAATCTCCATCTATTGCTAATTCCTTAGAATCTTTCTGCATTAGTTCTTTTCGTTGATCCATATTAATCTCTCCTCCCTTCTTTTTTCTTATTCTCCCAAACCTACTTCTATAAATTTGTAGGTTTTTAAACATTTTCCATTTTCATTTTCTCTTATATTCCATTTTACCTTTAAATTGCACTCCACTCTCTTACTCCCCTCTCTTTTCTATTGCTTTTTTTGATTAAATAATTTTCTCCTCCATTTTTTGTTTTTTGTTTTTGCGGGTTGTAACAGTTTGGTTGTGTTAGGTTGTCACACACACACTGGCATCGTGGTGCATTGTGGGATGGTGGATGTCTTGGCTTTGACGCACATTCCTCCTTTTGTTTTGTCTGCATGAGGGCATTTCACTGATGTCAAAGAGCAGCGTCTTAGTTCATAGGTATGGTATTTTAAATGTGTATTTCCGACCTGCTAAGAATACAGTCATTGAGATGCAGTACATATTAACTGCCTCTCTGCCTCTATTGTACTGCTAAAACTTTCTGAGTTGAAGCTGTTTGATTCAACTCGCTGACTGCTCTCATTTCCACAATAGCAGGTGAATATACGGTACTGGCGTTTCCTTGTCTAACGGGCATGTATTCAGCCACCTCACTAAAAACGAAGATTTGTTCACACTTCCTCACAGCTGCTTCAGCAGGCACACTGGATGGGGAATGCTTACTTGTTCAGTAGCCTTGACACTTGATCTGGAAAAGTGATGTTGTTTTTTTAATGGGATTTGAAACCACATTCTTACTGACTGAAAAAATAGAAAATGAATGATAATACATACACACTATGTGGTTTAATAGAGATCAATGGTGTTGAACGTGTTCTATGGAGAGCCACTGTGGATGCTTGTGTTTGGGATGACCTCTAAAATCAGCCAATAATAAATCAATGGTTCTTAAATCCAATCCTAGGGACCCACTGTTATTGGCTGATTGAGAGGTTATCCCAAAAACCTGCACCTACACCAGCCCTCCATGGAACAGATTCACCACCCCTGATAGAGATCAATAATACTTAAATACTTTTTATTTGGATATATGAAATGTATGTGTCATGTTGCAAAAGTATTAACAGTTTTTTTCTTTTTCTCCACTGTAACTTTTCTTTATTTCTATCTCTTCTTCTCTCTCTTTACTCTGCTGCGTCTCTGTCCTCTTCTTCATCACCTGTTTCCTCCTGTTCCTTCCTCTCCGCCTCCTTGCCTGCTTCCCTCTCCTGTGACCCCAGGATGACCCTTTAGCCCCCGTGACCTCTGACCCACAGGCTCTCAGTGTCTCTGTGTCATCGGGAGGTGGGGCAGGGGGCGGCGCAGAGGAGGACGGCTCTGGAAAAGCTCAGCCAAAAAGGCTTCATGTCTCAAATATCCCATTTAGATTCCGGGATCCTGACCTCCGGCAGATGTTCGGCGTGAGTAAACAAAAGCACATATGTCTATGCAAAATTGCACAACATGATTTACGTTTGATATATATTTAAAATGATGATGAAAATGAATTGCTGAAGATGATTCTGAATAAACATTGTACTGTCATCCATCCATCCACCCATCCATCCATTTCTAATGATCCATCATCTCCTTTTATCCTGATCTGGGTCATGGATTTCGGTCATTAAAGGTACAAAATTGTCATGATATTTGTTGTGTTTCAGCAATTTGGCAAGATTTTGGACGTGGAAATAATCTTCAATGAGCGTGGCTCAAAGGTAGGAAGAAAATAACTGAGGGATGACTCTATATGGGGTTTGCTTACTTAGTGGCGTGAGCTTGCTGTCAATCATCCTGTGCTCAGGGCTTTGGCTTTGTGACCTTCGAAAACGCGATGGAAGCAGACAGAGCAAGGGAGAAACTGAATGGGACGATTGTGGAAGGAAGGAAGATAGAGGTAAGGCAGACTGCAGTCTTATATCTTCCTCTTTGATGACCTATAATTACCTTACTGATGTCCGATATCACGGAGGATGTCTGTTATTGTCTCGCAGGTAAATAATGCCACAGCTAGAGTGGTTACTAAGAAGCCTCAGACTCCACTGGTCAATGGTGAGGCTCTATTTTGTTCACTTTTGTTAGAGGTACCTCAGGGCCCTGTCCTCGGCTCTACACTTTTTATACAGTTCACATCTGATCCCTCCTTGCAGCTGCTGGATGGAAGATCAATCCAGTGATGGGAGCCATGTACGCCCCCGAGTTGTACACCGGTGAGAGCCTTTGCCGCTGCTTTATCTGGTGCATCTGCTGATGTTTTCAGTCAGACAACTCCTGTGATGTTGGCCTCTTTCTGTGCCCAGTGGCCAGTTTCCCATATCCCGTGGCCACGCCCACCTTGGCGTACAGAGGATCTGCTCTGCGGGGGCGGGGGCGTGCGGTCTACAATACCATTCGCTCTGCAGCAGCTGCCACGCCCACCGCTGTCCCCGCCTACCCTGGGTAAGCTGCTCCCAGCACTGATACGTATGCAGAAGATGGGGTACATACCCTTCCATCTAACCCTCTATCTTCTAACCACTTATCCTGGTTAGGATTTTAAACCTTGGGGGTCCATGCTGCAAAAGCACATTCATCCATTTATTGTTCTGGGCTCCATGGCCTTGGAGCTTATCCCAGGTAGCACAGGACACAAGGCTGAGGTGCATGCAATCAGAAGCAGGTTTTTTCTTTGAGGGGTCCTACTTAAAAAGTCACTTGAGGAAACTCCGATTAGCCTAACTGCAAGTCCCTGTCCTTTGGGAGGGCAGTAAAGTACCCAAAGGAAACTTGTTTGACGGGAAGATCTCCCGTCAAACAAGAAACTCCACACACCCAGAGTGAAGGTGGAATTCAAACACAGAGATGTGAGGCGACAGTACACCCACTCAGCCAAAGTGCCACCCAGTGCCTCTGATACCCTTTAACACATTATCCACACATCAGTCCACTATATGAAGACCAGGAAAATGCAACGAGTTTCTTTTTTCTGAGTATTCCGCTAACTGGAGTTTCTATGCATGTTTTTAGGGTGGTTTATCAAGATGGTCTATATGGAGCAGAAGTATACGTAAGTCCTTTTATTTACGTGTCACCCTGGTTGGCAATTTATCATTAATTTGTTATTAATATTGTTAATTTATTAATTAATACACAGAGATGAATTTATGATCTTGTTGAGCATGATGCAGGAGACAGTGATAAACAGAATGTAAATGTTAAAGACATTTAAACACTGACAATCTGAAAATTTAAGCATCACATCCCGAGATATAGATATAAAACATACACCTAAAAGACAATTTAAAAAACAGTTAAAAAATGTGTAATGAATATAGTTGCACAAATGGGCAATGACCTGAATTGGCCAGAAGGCGCAGTAATAAATTTTGATTACAATATTGTGAACGTGCAGTAATAGCAGTTTGGTTTCTTCATCATAAATCAGTTTTGATCATGACCAAACGTTCTGAATGGGAGACACTGACGTGCTCTTTGAATGAGACAGTGCTGCGTGTGATTCAGCTGCTTCATCGCCGTCCCTGTGTCATCGTCCACAGGGAGGCTACCCAGCCGCATACCGTGTAGCTCAATCAGCCTCCGCTGCTGCCGCTACCTACAGTGACGGGTAAGAAGGCAGCAAGCGTTTGGACGACGAGAGAAATGCCTCACAGGACGTGTGTTCTCCCTGAAGATGTGCTGCAGCTCCTGTCATCATCTTTCTTCTTGTTTTTTTGCATGGAAAATGTTCTCCCAGTTATGGTAGAGTTTACACCACGGCCGCTGATCCATACCATCATACCGTGGGGCCCACAGCTACATATGGAGTGGGAACAATGGTGAGAAAGCCACTGGGTTTATAATACCAGTGCTTTGTTTTTAAGGACCCAACAGTCATATAATATAATAAGAATCTTTATTGTCATTGTCACTTGACAATGACATTGAGAAACTACAGGCAACTCAATGTGAGGCATGAGGCATAAAAGACTATATTACGAAATATTCAATTGCACTGACTATACAAATTGCACTTTTGAAATGTTAAAATTCCAGCTTGTATCTAAGGCCACAGAATTGTAGAGCCACTCCACCCATAAATCTGTTTTACAGTATCTGGGCTCCAAATCTGTGATTGGACATCTTAAATACAGCTCACACTCATATGGCATTGCTGCTTTAGATAAAATAATGACATCTGGCAATCATCTTTCATGGCTGACTCATTATCCTATGTTATAGATAACAATTACAACTTAGTTTTAAGATGAATTTATTCTGTATGAACAGGCAAGCCTGTATAGAGGAGGATACAACCGCTTCACACCATACTGAGCCCCTGGAGATCCCACTGTGATGTCACTTCCTGTCCATCCAGTCCCAACAAATCAGAAGACGGGCTCTGACGGCAAGCCAAGGAATGTTTCACTTCATGTTTGACATACAGCCCGTAAGGACACCTGTATATAATGTAGCTGAGTAGTCGAATATTTATTTGAGTAGAGATTTGTGGAAAAGGGGTGATTTAAAATGTTTATATAAACTTTTTTTTTGATAGTCAACTTTGGTTTTGAAACCCTAAGTGCTGCAACAAATGAGGAGCTCTTTTGCACCTAGAGGTGTAAGTCAGGGCTGCTACAGTCTGTGGGACACTTATTTTTGTAATAGCAGGAACCATGCAGTGGTACAGTGCAACATTTTACGTGCGTGCGGTACCATACAGGCACACAAATGGACACGGGTATCTACTGAACCTACTCATTCTATGGACATGACGATGTTTTAAATTTGACTGTGTTTAATTTTACTGAGTGTGCAATAATATCTGCAGAGCTAGGAGACCCTGACAAAGCTAGAGTTCTAAATGTAGTGTCTGGAGTGTGTATGTGTGTGTGTGTGTGTGTGTGAGCAAACAGGACAGTGTGTAAATAGTGAGGGTTTGCCAAAAGTACAGGATGAAATGAAGTAACGACAAGTGCAGTGTTGATGGTAAATGACTCACAGAAATACTTTTCTCAAGAAGATGATGTCTGCTGCTCCTACTCTAATCGCGCCAGAAAAACTACCTCTCATTTTATGTTTTGGTTACGTGAGTCCTTTCTCTGGTTATGTCCTAAATTAAGAGAAAGCACAGTATGGTTATTCCCATCTGACTTTCCCCATTCCCATCCACTCTTTTTCTTCTCTTCTGCTCTTCTGTTATTATCCTCTTTTTATACTTCATGTTTCAGGCCTTCCTTCCTAAAGTACCTGTATGGCCATCTCTCACTCTCTCTCTTTTCTCTTCTATGTAACATTCTCTAGCTTTTAAGTCAATAAACCTCTGATTTCTCTGTTTTCTTACACTCGTCCCTTTCTGTGTTTTTGTGCATCCCTTCTTTCTGCTCTGTATTTTCCTGTCTTTCTCTCCAGTTTTGTTTTATTGTGACCTCGTTGTGTTGTATGACCTCTCACTAAATGTTTCTGAATCATTCTGTTATTCTTGCATTAACCATGGCCCTGTTTGTCCTCTGTAGGCCACCATACACATGAGACATTGACAATGCCTTCAATGTTAAAAGCCTAACATTGAACACATATAAAACTGCATATATAATACATAAAAAGCTCTTTCAAAAGTGGTTAACTGCTGGTCTAGTGTATAAGACTCTGAATAGTCTTGACAAAATGGTCGTTATTACGTTCTATAATACAGTAATTACAAAAGGTGACGGTATGGTCCCTGAAATGTGAGGTTTCCATTCCACTTCGAACTTTTCCTGTTTCCTTTGTGCTTTTCAGTCACTTCCCTGGAGTGTTTCTCTGTCTCACTTCCCTGCCATTTCTCTTGTGAAATCATAAGAGTGTCAGGTGTTTTTCTCACAAAATACCTCGTCTGAAGTATCACACTGTTTTTTTCCTTATCTATATTCTAATCATATTTTTCTCTGCTGGTTTGTATGATTGCTATTTACAGCTCTGTTAGATCTTAGATCTCTCTCTCCCCCCCCCTCCCCCCAATGCATTAATCAGGCTGTATGCTTTCTGCTGTATTATATTTTCACCTCTGCTCTGCTTCTGTTATTTCCTGTTCAGCATCTTTGCTCTAATCACTCACATTCTTAACGTAATTGTCAAAACTGAAAAATGTTCTGCAAAGGCTTTGAAATCATGTAATAGTGTATATTTTATGTCAAAGCTGATGTTTATAAAAACCAGCAGCAGCACAAATACTGAAAACCAGCAACTTTGTTTTATTACTTTACTATAGTTATTTTCTATTTTCTATTACTTCCAGGCTGTATTAATCTCCCCACTTTCTACTCCACCATACTAATCTATACTTTTCTTTCTGTTGCCTTTTCTATTCCAATCTGTAACTTTGTTTTATAACTTTACTATAGTTATTCTCTGGTTTCCATTCCTTCCAAGCTGTATTAATTTCTCCACTTTTCTATTTCACTATACTAATCTATGCTTTGCTTTCCATTGCCTTCTCTATTGCAATCTGTACCCTTGTTTTATTACTTTACTATAGTTATTCTGTTTTCCATTGCTTCCAGGCTGTTATTAATCTCTCTACTTTTCTACTTCACTATACTAATCTATACTTTCCTTTCTGTTGCCTTTTATATTCCAATCTGTAACTTTGCTTTACTACTTTACTATAGTTATTCTGTCTGCTTCACATTGCTTCCAGGCTGTATTAATCTAACAACTTTTCTAAGTCACTGTGCTAATCTATACTTTCCTTTCTGTTGCCTTTTCTATTCCAATCTGTAACTTTGCTTTACTCGCTTTGCTACTTTAATATAGTTATTCTGTCTGTTTCACATGGCTTCCAGGCTGTAATAATCTCTATTTTTCTACTTCACTATACTAATCTATACTTTGCTTTCCATTGCCTTCTCTATTCCAATCTGTAACTTTGCTTTATTACTTTACTATAGTTATTCTCTCTGTTTTACATGGCTTCCA
>JABFEB020000132.1:2002033-2028175 GCA_019775895.2 Stomatorhinus ivindoensis
AGTTATTCTCTCTGTTTTACATGGCTTCCAAGCTGTATTAATCTCTCTACTTTTCTACTTCACTATACTAATCTATACTTTCCTTTCTTTTGCCTTTTCTATTCCAATCTGTAACTTTGCTTTACTACTTTACTATAGTTATTCTGTTTTCAATTGCTTCCAGGCTGCATTCATCTCTCTACTTTTCTACTTCGCTATACTAATCTATACTTTGCTTTCCGTTGCCTTTTCTATTCCAATCTGTAAGTTTGCTTTATTACTTTCCTATAGTTATTCTTTGTTTTCCACTGCTCCAGGCTGTATTAGTCTCTCTATTTTTCTACTGCACTATACTAATCTATACTTTGTGTTCTGTTGCCTTTTCTCTCCGCGTAATTTATCTTTATCACTTTGACATACAGACGCACCTCTACTTACAAACTTTCAACTTACGAACTTTCAGACATAGGAACGAGGAGAACTGTAAGTCCAAATTGTGTTCGTTAGGCTCCCATTTCCTGCCTGCAACATATTTTTTTTTCTATGTGCCAATTCTGACTTCTGGCCACTATTCCCACTGTGCAGCAGCGTTGTGTGCAATCTCCTAGCATCCTGGTTCTTTGTATTTGCGTATACCCTTAAAATGATATTGAATAGCGACTTTCGAACATATCAAGTTACGAACGGCCGTTCAGAACGGATCTCGTTCATAAGTAGAGGAGCGTCTGTAAACTGTTTTCCATTGCTTCCAAGCCGTATTACTCTTGTTACTTTGATAATTCACTTATCTATATATAGAGTATACTTATCTATTCACTTATCTATATAAAGAGTATACTCTCCTCTCCATTACTTCTTTCTGTACCGATCTATAACTTGAGTACATTGTTGTTTGTATTATACTCTGTCTTGCTTCTTCACTGTATTTATCTCTCAACTTTGCTGCTTCATTACATCAATCTATTCTTTGATTTCCGTTGCTTTTCTGTTTCCTGATCTCTTTTCTTTTACTGTATGAAATTATACAGTGTCTTCCCATTGTGTCCAGGCTGTATTAAAATCTCTACTAGGCTAATTCATTATATTAATCTCTACTCTGCATTTCACAGCTTTGTTTTATACCAGTCTTTTAATTGTATTTGTATATGCTCTCCTATACTCCTCCATTGCTTTTTTCCTGTATGAATCTTTTCTATTGCTTTCATCTTATCTTCCGTCTTCACTGTACTATCCTATACTTTGCATTGTTTTTATTGTGTGAACTGTCTTTCCATCGCCTCTTAACTATATTTATTTACCACTACTTTGCTTTTTGAATGTACTAATCTAAACTTTTTCTATCCCAATTAGCTACATGATCGCTTGTGCTTCCACTCTTCTCTATTTCCTCTATTTATATGTGTTTTGCTTTTCTGTGCTTCTCAAATGTGATCCAATCTAGTTTCTCGTATCAAAAAATTCTGTCCCCTGTAGAACCCTGTATTTTTTGTTATGGTGAGTAGGACTTATACATATAGGCTGCATCATATCCATGTAAACAAGTTAAGTCCCTGTAATAATGTCATATTTAATTACATTCTACTCTATTCATCACCGATTTCAATTTGGACCCCAACTCCATAGTAAGGGCACTTAGCTGTGTGGCATCGTGCCGCTTTTGTTCTTTGTTTCTGTTTGCTCTTTGTTATGAAATGAATGTTCAAGTTTTCCATTTAAACAATTCATATTTATTACAAAGAATAGCTTATTCCTATTCACTGCCTTAGCAATTTGTCAAGCGGCGTCCGCACTGTGGGTGTCTAAGCCGCCTGCCCTATCTGATCCTCAGCATTTAACACAGTCCTGCCTGCTCTTACCTGCTAAACATCACTTTCCTGCTCTGATCTCTGCCATGTCCAGCTACACTCCTGTTTTGTAACGTTACCCTCTTTCCTTCTGTTTGTCTTCACTTACGCTCCAGTAGTGCTCTCTGCTCATGCCATCATACATGTTAAATTTACTTGCATGAATGATGCTTCTGTTCATGTATATCCATTTGGCATGTAGACCGATTGCAACGAGCAGCTTAAGGTTCTGAACCGTACCTGGCCAGGTGGGGAGTGAGGAATCCCAGCACATTCAAATTACTCCACCGGGCGTTTTCTCCCTGGTTCACCAGTACAATTTTAATTGCTTTCCAGCTATTGTTGGATCCTGATGTGCAGCAGGCTGTATGACTCACAGCAAATCCGCTGTATTTTTAGATAGTCCAATTTGCATGCCTGACTGTGACCTACCTACTTTCCCGTGCCATCAGTAGGTCTCCTCATGGACTACTTTTTAACTGGCACGTCGTTCATGCTGATCTGAATACTATCAGTAACATGCATTACTCAGCAATCAGAATGCCTTCCAATGAAGGCAAATATATTACAGCAAACCAGGGAAATACAAGATATTGACACAGCAGTGATTATTAAACTGTCCACGACTGAAAACCTCAAACACCAACAGCACATTAAATAAAACAGCATTTTTTAAAACCTGATATCTATTAGCTAATAAAAGTCCAAGCAGGACCCCAATGCCATTCACATGTGGACTGTTTGGTAGGACTATACCCAAAACACTACAGAATTAACCCAGGTGTAGGCCTAATCACATCCTACACCAAAACACAATTAAAAACAAGACAGTTTCAACAAATCAATATTAATTTCTATGAATCCTGAATACACTGTAGCCTGCACTTTCTGTATTTGTGCATCATATTATTCTAATTCCCATTCCTAATAATCTTTCATCCTTCTAAGCGGCTCACTCACTAAATCACCCACTTCTCTCAGTGTGAGTGGCTATACTGTGCCTTGTAAAATGTGATCCAGCCTTTAAAGCTGTACTGTATTTCACGGAGAGCCCAACACTGTCATTACTGCCTTCCAAGCTGTACTATGTATCATCACCTGTCATCAGTGACAATTTTTAAATTAAATTCCAAGTTTCATCTTCGCTTTGTTGTAAGTTTTGTCGATTTATATACCAACTAATTGTGATCTGTTGCACATAAGGATGCAGTAACTTGCCAGTCACTGTTTTCCAAAACCAAGTTTTATTAAATTACATATTTACACCAGTATTTACAAAATAGCAGTATACCTTCTCATTCAACATCAGCAAGAGCAGGGGGACATGTGACATCCTTTAGAGGGAGCTGGCGAGCTGCAAGAGAAACCGGGTGGTAAAAGCAGCATTCGAACGATACTTACTAACAAACGTGCGGCCACAACATTCGGCTTAGCGGGAGAGGGTACAGGACAGACCAGCGGAAACGGAGAGAAGCAGAGAATGGGGGATGAGGAAAGAGCAAGTCAGGAAAGGTGATTTTCAAACAACCAGACGCCATGAAGAGCACATACTCACTCATTTGCCAAATTAATTATTTACAGGGAAGCAACATTTAACGATTTAGGAGAAGAAAAAAAACTGAAGGGGAGAGAACTGGAGGAAAAAATGTACAGATATGTATCTAGGCTTAAGATGCAGTGGAGCAGATAGAGGAGACAGCATCGGACAGCATTTCAGACCCAGAATGGCAAAAAAAGAAAAAAAAAAAAAACCTAGATGACCCTTGTAAATCCTTGTAAAACAGATGTGGAGAGGAGCATTCATGAAGGAAAATGGCTGTGTTAGTTACTGACACAGAAGTTTATAAAGGAACATCACATATTCACACACAAACATGGCAGTGTTCAGAGTTACACTTTCAGTTATTCTGGGATAAGGGGATGTGTCTGGCCAAATCCAACAAAAAACAAGGAACTCAAATCTCAAGCCTTTCAGTAAAAAGGAGGGAAATGGGCAAAGACATTTTTGTTTTACCCCCATCAATACTGAGGGGATTGTATGCCCTCAACAAAACACGACTAAATGTGAAACGGGACCATTCTATGCAGTTACAAATGACTGACTGACCTAAACAAGGTTCACCCATAAGTCACGGGGACGTTTAGATGTTGTAACATTTGGGGCCTTAGAAGCATCCTAGGGAAACAAAACGAAAAAGTGGCAGCATGGACAGACCAGCATTAAGGTCAAAATTTCAGCAGGAATTTACTTTGCTTCAGAAACTTTTAAACAAAACCCAGAACCGCCGTAAATCATCGCATGCAGAAACATGTATCACACAGAAACCCAAGGGTGTCACATTTCTGGGCCAAAACAAGACACCTGCAGCTACACATCACTGTACATCCAAATATATTTGAGGCCAAAACATTTAACTGACTAACCCATTATACAATTTTGTGCCAGGAATTAATTGCCAAACTAAACATGCCACCAGATTTTTACTTAACACATTACCTTGAGGAAATGAGTTGGAAAATCCTACATTAACTACCAACAAACATATGCATACAATGCTCTGAAAGGGTCACAATTGTTTTGTAATAAATTTCTAAACAATACCTTAACCTATCAAAAATAAAAAAATAAAATAAAAAAATCAACCCATAATTTAAAAAAATGACAGAGCTGCTGGTTGTGGGAAATTCCAACATGAGTAAAGCACAAACCAGCACACATCACCCACTGAATTTATAACACTCAATCTGGCCCCCAAATATCTCTGGATTTACAGTATAACCCATTAGATGACTGAATGTAACTCCACTTGACATGGAAAGAAGGAGCTTCTTCAAGGTGTGACACTTCAAATGCTTGCGACCACATCCTCAAAAATGAACATCAAAGCTGGTAAAATGCTTTGAGCTCCTGTGCGTAGAAACATGCCCTTACACAATGAGAGAGAATATTAAACACCCTTGGCTAACATGTGTACACATTCCACAGCAGTGAACAGAAACGGGCATCAGGGCAGGTTCTCTGTGGAATTAAAGCCTGACATTTCGGTTTAGGCAAGAGAAGCAGACTTGTACGATGGGCCAGTCTTCATTCTCTCCTCTCCAGCTGGCTTCTTGCCATTGAAAAGCTCTCTCCCCATACATCCCAAGCGCTTTGCTCCTGCTATCAGGACTGCAGGGAGGGGAAAGAAAACATCTGCTCATGAGAATCAAAGAAAAACCTTCCACCTTTCAAGAGTCGGAATGAACCCCCCCCCTCCCACTTTGCTTTGTTTACCAGACAAAGACAGCTTCACCTACACAATATGCACCACTGCATTGCACAAAAATCAGATGCTAGGATGAACAAGCCCAGAATTCACATCTGCAGAGCTGCACGGATCTGCTTACAAAACATCCTACCAAGGCTTGATCAAACGTACCTCAAAACCAAGAGGATGTATTGGGAAAACATGAGGGGTTTTTATGATCTGTTTTTAGGGCACACTGGTGTTTCAACAATAGAGAGGTTAGCATGCCGTCACAAATCAATAAAACAATCCAATGTCTGACATACCTGGGCAAACAGTCACATAAAACATCAGCCAAAATTAAAATTAAAAAAAAGGAAAAAAAAAAAACGACAAAAACCCACACACACTGGCAGGACACCATGTATTCACCCAAATAGGTACTACAGCAGCAGCTCTCTGTTACTGAGTGGCAGGGCCCCGGGTTTTGAAGCAGACTTCCTCTTGGGATGCTTAACAACCTGAATGTTTTGCACTTGGAAACTGCGTTGTGTGAAGTACAGCGGCAGAAAAGACAATCCGCATTCTTACACACATCACCAGAGGATGAGAGGGAAAACCACTTTGTGCAGAAAGTTTAACTGCATAATTGTAAAGTCTTTTGGGTGATTTTACTTGAAAATACTGAATGGGCAGGAAAGACAAGGATGTTTTTTTAAACACAGCGTGCGGGGCGTTCACATGGACCCGTCAGCACTGCGATTACATCAGAAAGCCCAGGACAACTGAACATGCCTGTGGCCAAATCAGAGCACCACAGCAATAAGCAGTGAAGTGCTAAATTCATGTTACCTTCTGTCGATTCTTTGGCTATGAGGGTCAAATGATATTCAGTGACAGAACATTTATGACAACTGTACCAAAACAGAAGCCATGTTCACCAAAGGTAAGAGGTCCATCTCTCTTCCACACTACCCTGCAGCTAATGGGAGTTATTCTTGCATTTTTAACTAAAGTAGAAGGTTAAAAGTAACTAGTTACTGATGGCTGCACCTCTAGAAGAACCAGGCATCAGGTAAGTCCATCGACTGCCAGCCGGTTCAGTTGGTAATGCATGTTAAACCTTTAGAGGTGACAGAATTCTCAGAGGACAGTGACGGTTTAAAGAAAATGCAGAACTTTACATCAAACTGACATGCAGCGGGTCATGTACCACATGCATAGAATATAAAACTAAGGTCTAAAAGCAGTTATACAAGATATGAATAGTTTTGTTTTGGCACAGTTGACATTACAAGGATATCAAAAGCATGTAACAAGTTAACTCTAAAGCTGTACACACAATACAGAAACAGGTATTTGGAGTTAGGGTTAAATTTCTGAATTCACTGCCTACAGCTGAAAGAAAACATATAAAATCATCATTTGCTCCCTTTCAGACTCACCCAATAGTAAGCAGAGACCCCAAAAACCTACCAGCAGCAGAAAATGTAAATTGAAAAAAATCATACTTCAAACCTGTACAAGAGAATTGATGCTAAATGTACAGACAGGAACTAATTTACAGTAATCAGACACACGCGTGGCCCTGATCCTTCGGACACCGGGTCCCTTAACGCGACGCCAACACGAGGGGAAGGACGGCATAAACAGCTCAGTGATGATGCTCCAAAAAGGCCCCCCAGGAAAGCTAAAAGGACATTTTTAAAAGGGCGGCCTTTGGGGTTGTGCGTCGACGCCTCGGCCTGCAGAATCCCATCTCCGCACCCAGCGGCACAGACGGCTCGGCTCACACGCGAGGCCGTGTGCTTCAGCAGCACCTACAAGTCGACTGCGATCTGCAAACGGGCGCGACAGATGCCACAAATCAGCACCTCATACCTCCACACAGGTTCCTAATACCATTTCATTAAAGATGATATAGTTGATATAGATTAACGAGTTTAACTGCAGAACTCAAAACCCGACGCTTCAGTTTCCAGTTAATGAATTCATGAGTCACTAAAAAGTAGAAATGCTGCAGAAATCCAGCAAGAGCAGCCCAGGAAAACACCCCCTTCACCACAACATTAGTGCACGTAATAAAAACAGGCATACGACCGGGAGGCAGTACATTAAGCCTAAATGCAGAGAAAGTGGACCCGAATTTTCATATCAAAGATTACTGTGAATGGGGGTGGGTTCAGCTTTATTAACACACTGGTTAAAACAGGCTAGCTAAGAGCAGAGCGACTCTCTAGCCCCCATTACACCGACACCTTGGCCGCATCACGCACATCCTGCTCGTCCGGGGCTCGACTACACGGTGCGTGTTGGTGGAGCCGCTTCACACGTGTGCAGGTGAGCACGCAGAGTCCCCTCCTTACCAGCCATACATACGTGCACGCTGCTGTAGCCCTGTGGAACACACAAACGCCACGCTTCACACCCGACACCTCACCGCACCCATACAGCTGGGGTCACGGCGGAGGGCTTGAAGCGAAGGGGGAGGAACGGCCTCATTCCCAAGGTTTCAGTGATGGCAGATCCTGGGATACCTTCCGGAATGGACGGCCTTGAGCCACCGAGCAGGCGTGGCAGAACTTGCTTCTCGCTGCAGATGGTCGGGCTTCTCTGCCCGACGAAAGAGGGCCGCAGCTGGCGCAAGCAAGGTGGGGGCGGGGGGGGGGGCTTAAAAGCACAGATTCTTCATCCTTGGCTTTCTCAGTCAAGACTTTGAGAGGGGGGCAGAGGCATCTCCAGGCTGGAGCAGGACATACTAACCACTGAGATCTTGGAAGCGGCCGCCTTCTTTCATGGCGAGGCAGAGTATGTTGCGGCGGGGCTTGAGCTCGCACCCGGGCTGGGCGGGGCGGCTGTCTGCACTGACGGCCTCTAATGGCTCATGATTCGAACATTTTTTTTCTTGGTTTTCAGATACATCTTCCCCTGTTAGGCTTGAAGGAGAAATGACAAAACACTGTTAGCTTAAAATTCTGTGAAGACCACGGGATGGACAGACTACCTACAGCTCAGACACCCGGCCCCCCCCCCCCACCGAACTCTCCTAATCTCTGTCCTGTGTGCAACTTCTTTGGGAGACAGCCCTGATATAAATGCCTACGACTCAGACGGCTAGTGCAGCTTGTGCTCAGTGGAGATTTGCCGTGTTCTGGCAGCACTGCCTGGGCAGCCTGTGTGCTTCATAATCTCTTGCAGCTAAACCTTGCCCCCTCTCTCTAGAAACTCGTCCAGGTAGGGATTCACCTTCCCCAGATATCCACCCCCTGCCGAGGCTCCCCCCAAGTGCCTGTGCATCATTCTGACTCATCCCCCTCTTCTTAGGTCCCCCCATTGAAACTGCACGGTCTCCCTCAGCTTCCTGTCCTAACTCCCTATCCTCGGCCACCGGGACACGGCGGAGCTCCCTCCCCGAGTTGTGTCACCCCCCGACCCCCATCCCCGCGCTCAAGAGGCAGCTAAGCAGGCAGAGCTGGCTTTGCAATCGATCTTGCTGGGATCCGAGGGCAGAAAGGAGACACCCAGGGCTGTGAGGAAGGCCAGGCAGGAGTCTGGACAGGAGAAGCCCAGGCTGGACTGCACGTACTCAAGCGGCACAGCTGGCCTGAACCTGGGGAGGAGAAGGAGGAGAGTGCAGACAGACGAGTAAGTCGAGGAAGGCAGCCAGCGCCGGAGACGCACGCCGACGCCTCCCCACTCACGTCTTGAGTATGGCACGCAGAGCGAGCTTCCTCTCCCTGTCCACGAACTTGTCGATGAGGTAAGCGGCCATGCGCGGGGCCTTCCGGTACAGCAGGAAGAAGCGGTGATAGTTGCCAAGAGCCCAGGCGGCGCGCAGCGCCAGAGCGTGGGACACACACTCATCCTCGCGGATCCCGGGGGTCAGGTACACCAGCTCGGTGGTCAGGTCTGGGGATACAGCAGTGCTGGCAAGTTACGAGGCCGAGACTGGAGAAGCAAAAAGTGCATTTGGTGCAAGGAGCTGAAGGGTGGAGCCCACCTCCAGAGTTCTTTGTGAATATGTAGTAGAGAAGCCTGTAGGCGGTGAACTCGCCCACGTTGCTGGAGGGACAGTCTCGGTAGAGCGCCTTCAGCTGCGTCTGACACTGGTTAAACTCCTCATGGTCTCCCTGCCACACAAAACGCGAGGTCACCACACCAAAGGCCGACGCCCATAGCCCCTCATCCAGGCACCACCTTACCTTCTCCAGGGCGATGCGGGCATGGGTCTCGTACACCTCCACCGTGAAATCCGTGCGCACGCCCTGGACCTGCAGGAAAACGGAGAGACGGGTCGTCGGCCCTCTACACAGCTGTCCATCAGGTGTGACCAGAGGTGAAAGTTAATGAAGCACAAATACCTGGTTACTATCCTTAAGTACGGTTTTTGGGATTTATACTTTTACATTTTATGTTGTTGCAAATTTTACTTTCACTTTGATACTTTTCTGAGCCAAATAACTAACTTTCTGCATGACTACCATCACCCCATTTAAAAAGAAAAGCTCTGCAAGTTTCACTCCTTTTTCTGAAAACACCTGCTTATCCCCTTTCAACTCAGTCTGCCTTACTGTGATGCACTGTAATTTAAAATTCTGTATGTTAAACTTGTACAGGGCGAATTTCAAAGAATGGGGTGTTGTTTTTCAAGATCAATGGATTTGAATGGATTTCACCTTGATAGTTAAATACTTTTAAAAACAGGTATTTTTTTACTTAACACTTTAGTAGGGCATCGATACTTTTACATAGGTATGAAAACTGAGCCCTTTCTCCGGCGCCGGGCAGTTCACTCACGGTGAGGTCTTGCCGTATGGACTTCATCTGCTCGCAGGCATACGGATAGTCCTGGTGAGTCTGCCAGTGGGTCTTCACCGCCATCAGCGACTTCCGCAACACCTGAGTGACGGCAGCAGAGTCATGGACATATAGGGACATACAGACTGGGCAGTAGTGCTAGCGGGATGCTGCACGGGGCGAGGCCTACCGGCACAGGGCGCACGGTGGCCGGGTCAGGGGCACAGGTCAGCCTCAGGTAGTTCTTGGTGATGTCCTGGCAGGTACCCACGATGGGGCAATCCTCCCAGCTTAGCCCCTCCTGGCTGCCGTTGGGCACGTCCAGGGAGTTGATGTTGAGCACGAGGGGCTCAGTGCGCAGTTTGGTGTGGAAACGCGCTGCTCGGCTCTGCTTCTTCGCCTCCCGGTTGGGATCCGGGAAATCCAGGCCGGCATTCCCACCCTTCCGCTTTTTCCCAGTCACACCCCCGGTGTCATCCGCGTTCCTGAAGTGCAGAATGGAACAATGAGCCTACAGAAACATGGGCCAAACTGGACAAGGTCTCTAAAGATCCCTGCAGCCCCTCAAAGCCTAAGGCCCATCCTCTGAGAGACAGACACTGCAATGCTCACCCTGCCATCCCACAACATAGAGCAACAGCACCTAGGTTACAAAACCAGCGGGAATGAGAGAAGCACAGACTCTCGTACGTGTCCCTTCTATGCTGCACCTTTATCACGCCTCACGTGAAGTTTCTCAGGTCTCTTCAGAACAGCCATTAGCTGAGTCACACACTGAGCATGACGAGTTGCACAGGAGGTGACTCCCATCCCACCCCCTGGGCCCCATACTCACTTGCGCCCCCTGTTCGCTCGTCCTCCCCTCCCTCTTCCTCTTTCGTTAGCTCCTCCCCCACCTCTGGCCCTGTCTCGGTCATTCCCTCGACCTCTGCCGCCCTTCTGGTTGCGCCGGGACAGCTGGGGTCGGAGGTCACTGGACATGCTACTGTCCGACTGGGATCCGGAGTCACTGCAGGGTGAGGGGCAGCAAGCGTTGGGTGTGATGGTGACTCACGTGTTCCCACCCCGAGGAGGAGGCAACTTCCCTTTTGGCCAACTGACCTGCGTCTGTGCCTCTGGCTGCCCCTGTCCCTGTGCCTGCCGTGGGAGGCGGGGGAGGGCGAGCGTGAGGAGGAGCGGGATGAGCTGGACGAGGGGCTCCTCTGCGAGAAGACGTTGCGGTAGTGACCCAGCCTGGCGCCTCGGCCCCGGCCGGCTGCGCCCGCCCCTCCCCCGCGGCCGATAGAGGTCTCAGCAGGACGCTGCGCTGGGACCGCCTCCCAACGAGACTGCTTGGTTTTTATCCTATCGGGGAGACGCACAGTCAGGAAAAGCCAACATCGAGAATCAAAAAGAAGTCATTTTCACGAGGCAGGGGATAGCGAAGTACTGACTCGGGCAGCGGCTCGCGGCTCCAGTCGATGGTGTAGGCCGTGCCGTCCTGCAGGCGGCCCTGCAGCACTTCCTTCAGGACCTTCTCTGTCCTGTCCTTGTCCTCCTCCGACTCACAGGCAGTGAAACACCGCTGCACATACTCTTTCATGGCCTGTGGCCAGTCCTGGGGGCTGGGAGAGGGAGGAGGAAGAAGGAGAAAAGGAGGTGAGCGCCTCAAGAGGAGAGGAGCCCCGCCAGAGGAGCTCCACTAACAGGGTGTCACTTTCAAAAACCAGGAGTACAACTTTCAGGAGGAATATGGGAAGCAATGCAGTGGCAATAAGCAGGCTGCTTTAGAACCGGCAAAGGCATGAAATGTATCACTATAGTAACTGCTGCAACTGTGGAAAATAGGCACAGATTCAGTTTGTCACCTATTTAAAGGCCAAAAAAATATAACCAATGTTTTGGACTAAAATGAGTCACACTACACATTTATTTTCTCATACTACAATGAATCAACGTTACAGTTCCACACTGATTTACAAGGAACACAATGTAACAAAGGCCACCATACCGGGTCTGAGGAGTCACCGCCATGGGGTTGGACAACCCGCTCTCGTGCTCATCGGGGGAGAAGTTCTGATTGGCCATCACGTACGGCCGCTTGGGGATATTGAACTTGACTCCTCCAGCTCCCGGGGCCTCTGGAGATGGGAGGGTGAGCCACGTTTAGACAGACTGCCAGGCCCAGAGGTGCCTGGCGGTAAAGCATGTAGGCTGCTTACGCTTCATGCGGTGCCATAGCTGCTGGCCTCCTTTGCCGCCCTTCTTACCGACGGGCTCGGCCCTCCCCCCCGCCCCGGGGTACTGGCTCGGCTGCTGCTGGCCGCTACTCTGGGCAGCGCCGTAGGCGGCCTGGTAGCCCGGGGTGTAGCCGGCTCTACTCTGGCTATGACCGTAGTTCCTCATCTGGTTGGAATCTCCGGAGGGGTAGGACATGCCAGGGGGGTTATAGGTGGCCTGGCCGGGAGGTGGGGGGTACTGGGAGTTGGGAGGAGGTGGTATGGGTGGGGGAGGTGGGGGAGGCGGCTGATCAGAGGAGGTGGGGCTCTGGGGGGGCGGCTGTGGGGCAGATGGAGGCGGCGGCTGAGACTGAGGCAGGTAACCTGATGACTGGTCATCCAGCATGGGCATGGGGGGGGCCTGGAGAACAGGGATGCAAAAACCGGCACTTAAAAGGGAGTCAGAATCAGGAACAACAGAGGTGCTTCCTATCACACGTGAAACGACCGAGACATGCCAATGGCAGCTTAAATTCAATACCTGACCAGTTGGGGTAGTGGAACTTTGGTAGGTTCCTGGAACAGCATACTGGCCCTGAGGATAGCTGCCTCCATACTGGGAATGAAACAGAGGCGACATTTACACTGACGGTCCTTAAGGAAATAAGTGGAACGCTTACTATAACGTGCAGGTAAACTCACAGGGTTCATGGTATAGTAGTAATTGTAGGGATAGTGGTAGGCAGCGTACTGCTGCTGGTTCTGCTGGTACCACTGATAGTACTGCTGCTGCTGAAGAACCATGGGGTCCGAGACTGGGTTCTGGTACTGGCCAGCCTATAGTGAAAAGAGTGCAGGTTAGCTACACATGCTAACACAGTTAAGACCTATGGCCACTTAAAATATCATGTGAAAACTATGAGAGCACCCATAACCAATCAGGCACTGATTAGTACATTAGACACTTCTTAGTTTGGAAAATAATAGAAACCCCTACCATTCAAGCTGTTCTCTATGATATATTCAGTCTACTGCATGGAGAATCCTACAGTGTTTATAAATGGTATTTCTTTCATAGGGGCAAATATACTCCATCTACTCACACTAACACATACGATTAGTAAATTACCAGCAGCAGGCCTTCAGTGACTAACTCCGTGGCCTCAAGCTGGTTACCAGTTAAATCACCATCCTAGCTCTGAGCGTGTGCCATTCATACATTCTTCCCCCTGTATTCTCTCCCTGAGAACCAAAGCTCCCTTCCACGCTCCAGATAAAACGGGTATCCTTTCATGCAGATCACAATCCCTGTACTTCCTGTCCAGGAAAGGGATTATAATATGCAGAAGCAGCCTTTATTTCCAAAAAGGATCTATGAACGGCCAAAGGTTTAGGGGAAAAACCAAGAGAACCCAAAGCCTATAAAAGGCCAGCATACCTGCGCGCCAGCCTGTGAGCTCTTAGTGCTGCTGGGGCTCTTGATAGAGGCCAGAGCCTGTCGTGCCTTCTCCCATTCTGGGTTCTCATGAACCGGGGTGTCCGAACTGGGACCGTACGACCTGAAAGCCAATGACTGCATTACTCCGTGAATCGAGGCCACGAAATGCGGATTTACGTAGATGCATGGAGAAATAGAGTGAAGGCATTTTAAAATATTTAAGACCATTTACACAATTTAAGAAGCAATACACAAAAGTGGGCAACGATCAAAATGTAATTAGGTATAAGATCGTCAAAAAGCGAACAATTAAGCCGGATTGGATGGTTTTATATAAACGATCTGGAAAGCTTCTGTATCTCCTGACCCTCAAAGACTATGAATTTAAACTCGTCTAACCAGTGAAAATGCAAACGGTGAAACACCACACTGTTTTTTTTAATTGCAGTTTCGATGCACTGCTTGATACAGTATCAACATATTCCCCGCTGTGCTGTTAAATACAGACGGGCCACACATTGTGCACATGAACTTTGTGATAAATTTCATGTGGTAAAATAGTTACTATCCATTCTTAACACTCGATCCGTTTCACCTCAACACAGCTTTAACAGAAGCACGAGGCCATAGCCAGCTGCATCGGGACGAGTATCAATAAAGTAGCGATCCCTGTTATTAAAAACTAAACGTTAAAATGTAAACTTATACTCGGCCATGACAGTCGGTAGTTCCGGTAACCAGTGGAGGAGCGTGGAGCTCAGCACGGTACAACGGGGCTGTGCTTTAACAAATACATTAAACAGACAATTTGCTTATTACAATGACTAAGAAATTAAAGTTATGATAGGAGATAAAAATTAGTTTCAACGGAAATAATATAGACATCTCTTTACAGTTAGCACACCGGCTAATTCGGCAATTAGCTAAACGTCCGAGCCACTAATAAAGTAAATAAAGTTTCGTTAATATCACAAAACTAAAAAGTACAGGTAGATGTAATTTATAGTACTGTTCAATAGACTAACGAATCTTACCAGTTAGCTGTTTGGGCTGGCTGAGTCGACTTCGCCGCCATTTTGTTTAGCTAGCTAGCTGCTAACGATCCTGGTAACCACTTGTACCCAAAGTAAAACAACAGATTCGCTAACGTTCTAAATGTCGAAACCTCTTGCAATTGCATTAATTCAATAGGGAACAACTCTATGGTTTCGATATAGTTACGACACAGATAGGCCGTCAGAAAGCGGATCACACACTTATTTTCACTTCCGAAGAAGCTGAAACAAAATGGCGGCCATGAGTCACACCTTCGGTCGCCAACGTCAGCGCACTCTCATTGGTGGGGAATTAGCAAGGTCCGTCCCTGCACTATACTGGAAAATATATTGACATGCTGACAGATGCTCAACAGGTTTAACAACCACATAAGTAGATCTCCTTTTGAATCCACAACGAATTTGTTAATATGTATCAAAACGGATTCTCTGGGCAGCCGAAGTAGCTGCACAGGTTCGAGGTAACTTGTCTCGTTATTTATTCTACGGCCTGGCCACGTGTTACATTCAATAGTTTGTGTGTTAAGCCTGTGTTTACATAAAAGCTGCTCCGATCCACCCACGTGACAAGTTCCAGTTTCAGTTCCAGTTTCAGGTGTTGCCCCACGGTTGTAGCAGTAATGGACAATTTCATACAGCTAGGTTTCATTTGTAGAAGACTTAACCTTAACACAGTGATTCTCTGAATCATCACCACGATGTACATGAGAAGCTTTATATGAGGAGCTGTTTAAACAATTAAATGCAGTCATTTCCTATGATTTGAGTGAAAATCTGGCAGTTCACAACAAACAACAACTTGTGCATGTCTCCTTGACAGCATCAGTCCTTTTGAAATCTTATGAAATATAACAAAAAAAATCATCGTCCCAGTTTTTTATATTACGACGCTTAGTGCAGGACAGTGAAATGAAATAAGTAATCCGATAGTTTATGAATGTGAGTAAACATATACCTAGTGGCCAAAATTGTAGAAACATCTAGCATTTGTGGCATTACGCTTTCAAAACGACTACATAAATATTGGCAGTGACATTTAAAAACAAAGAAAGTTACAAATATCATAAATTGAATGGATGATTAAATAAGTAACTGGAAAAAGAGTTGAATAAAGTTCTACAATCTCTAAAAAAAGTATTTTGACAATTTTGGCCACTAGTGTAGATTGGCTGAAACCTTAAAGCCCCTTCTTTCACTGTTATAAAAGAAATATAGGATGCATATGATATCTATACACAAACTATGGCACGCATATGTACATATGCGTATCAGGGCAGGTCCAGCCATCTGGAACACCGTGCAGGCATTTTCAAGCCCTGATGAATATCCTGGGAAGGGTGGTATTCTGTTCTTGACTGGGGGGTCACTGGTGCTGCCTGACTGAAGGGGGGGGGGGGGTAGTATCCATTTTTTTTAACCAATTCTTATCAGTGCACTTTTGAAAATAAAAGATTATTATAAAACATACCGTTTTTAAAACACTTGCTAATATAAGTGTCACGTCGAGCTGGATCCGGGCAGACAGAAACGGGCAGGAGACAGGATGACGGGCAGAGGAGCGGGTTTTAATTGGGGAATCGGGGCAGGAAAACAGTACAGGGCGTAGGGCAGGCGGGCAGTAATACGGGGCAGACGACGGGGTAGCATTCACGAGACGCGACGAATCACACAGATGACTGATCAGGGGAGATTGACACAGACGCTGACTAAATACACGCAGGTAAGGCAGGCACGGATTGACAACAGGCGGTTACAATCAGGATCAGACACGAGGTAACGAGGGGGGCGTGGCACACAAGAGGCTCGGACGGGCGGATCATGACACAGAGCAACAGTTAAATTATTTGTTAAAACTTTGGCAAGGTAGTCTGTGTAAGAAAGCCGCAATATACTTTGTAGCTGGGGTAACAAATGTTTATATGTAGAATATATATACAACAATATTTAAATATATACAATGTATTCAGTTGAATACTGAATACAGTATTCAATTTGTGTTGCTGTATAAAGGGTCCAGCCTGTTGAAAGAGGGTTTGGGATGTGTGATTGTAGAGTAGATAACAGCAGAATTTCCAGAAGTCTGAAATAAAATGAAAACATGAGATGTCAAGCAGAACTTTGTGTTGTATAAGAAACAATGCAGATCACTAGATGATCCAAAAGTTCCTACTTCTGCAATTTTATCTCCGTCTCTCCTGCCTGAAAAAATAAAAGAAAATTACCACACGTGGAGTCTTTTAATAGACACCATATATAAAAATGTGTCTGTCTTTTTCTATATTTCAGTTGGTGGTTCTGAATTAGAGGTGAAAGATTGATTACTATTCTGGACAGCCAGTCAGAAATGCAGATTCACAGAACTGGCCACCATCACCATGGGACACGATGGAGATGGAAGGGAAATCTAGCGACACACATATTGTTCATAAAGTACCTCTGTTTTTCTGTGTTATATTCACAGCTGCGTACTGTATCTCCTCTATAATATCTGAAAAGAACCAAATTTTCATGTTTATGTAACATCCAAAACAGAGAAAAGATTTAACTTCATTTAAAAAAACAGAAATGAATGACATTCACTACATGCATTTACGCAATGATATGAAAATCCTATATTTTAAATATATAAGATCATTTACTAATATTGCAGTAATGGACACTCCACTGATGTAATTGCGAATATGCTAATCTACATACATTTAAAATAAAATAAATTACACACCATCTTGCTGAACATTGTAATGTAAGGTTGGACCCAAGGAGTCTCTTCTGTTCTCTTCCTGGATAACTTGTGGTACATGAGAATGTGAGGTTTCTGAATAGAAAATTCAAAATGAACACTGTTACAATAGACCATCCTATTCGGGGTATGAAGTGATGCTTAAGTGGAGAAATATTCGACACTTTGTCCTTAATCCTTTGTTATGTTCCTCATGCTTGTATCTGTGATTATTCTACAGACATTCTGTGCTTGTAATGGCATTGCACAAGATGTATTGATTGGAAACACAACATACTGACCCTTGGAGTGCGGGTGTTTCTTCCAAAATACAAAAAAGCCAACGGAAATCAATGCCAGCAGACTGAGGGGTATGACACAGTAGGCTACATGTGTTCCTCTTGTTTGAGCTGCGATTAAAGTAAAAATACATGGTTTATTTTTCTCTGTGATAGAAAAGAAGGTCACACTCATCAACCCCTGTGCACCATTTCAAGTTTAGCTTCCCGTTTACCATAAACCTGCACGGCGTTGCTCCAGCTGTGGTTTCCAGGCAACATTTCATTGTGCACGCTGCACCGGTACGTTCCGTGTGTCTCTGACTGCGACATGTCGATATGTAGCTTCTCCTGTTCTGTGATGTATGCTGAAGAGAAGGATGGGGGGATGGAAAGGGGGGCCCCGTCTTTAAACCAGGAGATGACGAGGTATCTAGAGAGACTCTCTGCTGAACAGAGGAGGGTGGTGCTGTGGTTGGAGGTGGAGATGGAAAGATTCACACCAGTGATCGATACTGTGATGGAGAAGGAAACAAATGTCAGTAAAGAATAGACTAAATAGTTATGATTGATAAATATATAGCTGTAAATAGACAATAATTCATTTTCTGTAACCACATTTCCTATTCAGGGTCTGGAGTCTATCCCAGAGGCTACAAGGGCAAGCCAAGAAACAACCCAAGATGGGGCGATGTAGTAGCGCAATTAACCTCAGCATGTTTTTGGACTGGGGGGAGGGGGCGGGACTGGATTACCCAAAGGTAACCCCCCCTTGATGACATAGGGAGAATATGCAAACTCCACACACATGCAGCTATGTTAGAGACTTGAACACCCATCCCAAAGGTGTGAGGCACCAGCACTAACCACTGCACCACCCTGCTGCCTATAAATAAAGAACAAAATATATGAATAACCTACCAAGTACACTGATGTCAGCATACTGGCTGGGCACCACCCCCATTTCGTCCTCATAAGAAACTAAGCAGTTATAATTTCCAGAGTCAGTTTCATTCATCATGGTCAGGACAATCTGTGCTGTCCTTTCGTATGACTTCTTTCTGGCAAGATTCCCTGATTCGAAGTCGCTCCACTTGTTTCTGGATCTGTACCAGCTGAACCACATGGGCAAGGATGAAGTGTCCACCGAACAGCCCAGGATGAGCTCACTGCCCTCGGATACTCTTCCATCCCGAGGCCGTGTTCGCAAAGCCACGCCTGACAGAGGAAGAGCTAAGGAGGGAATGAGAAAACACAGCAAACATTAGATATTTTCAGAGCAGACCTGACAGTTTCAGAGACAGGAAACTGCAATAAATCATAAAGCTCTAGTGACAGCATGTTTATTCCTGATGTGCTAATGTCAGTTTACTGAGAGTACAGTTTCAGATTTTCCAATGCACAAGCCCTTAACTTTTTGACAGATTTCATGGTATACATTTGTTTAGTAAATAGTTTTAGTGAAAGTAACACATAATGTTTGAGGAAGCAGGTTCAGGGAGTGTGTGGAGGTATTGGGGGATAAAGACCTCATTCCAGGGGTCAATGGTGAAACCACTCCCACTGCTATGGGATTTTAACCACTAACACTATCCTCCTAAACAGATGTACAGCATCCTTACCCACTGAGCTAAACATGCATGGTGACGTTTGTGTTAAATGGAAATGGGGCTAAAGACAAACAGACAACCTGCAGACAGATGACTGAGATGTGGCTATAGACAGACAGCTGACTGAGATGTGGCTATGGACAGACAGCTGACTGAGATGTGGCTATGGACAGACAGCCTCTAGACAGCTGACTGAGATGTGGCTATGGACAGACAGCCTCCAGACAGCTGACTGAGATGTGGCTATAGACAGACAGCTGACTGAGATGTGGCTATAGACAGACAGCTGACTGAGATGTGGCTATGGACAGACAGCTGACTGAGATGTGGCTATAGACAGACAGCTGACTGAGATGTGGCTATAGACAGACAGCCTCCAGACAGCTGACTGAGATGTGGCTATGGACAGACAGCTTCCAGACAGCTGACTGAGATGTGGCTATAGACAGACAGCTTGCAGATAGCAGACTGAGATGTGGCTGTAGACAGACAGCTTGCAGATAGCAGACTGAGATGTGGCTATAGACAGACAGCTTCCAGACAGCTGACTTACATGTGGCAATGGACAGACAGCCTGCAGACAGCTGACTGAGATGTGGCTATAGACAGACAGCTGACTGAGATGTGGCTATGGACAGACAGTCTGAGGTGGATGTGACTCTGCACATAGTCAGAATTAACTTCATTTATAACTTAGTTTATAAAACGGTCATTTACACAAAAGCAGGGCATACCTTGTACTTGGATATTCACTGCATCACTTTCTTTCTTGATGTTTTTCTTTTTTACGCTGGCCACACAATGATATTTCCCACCAGTCACAGAGTACTGGACATGGGAAATGTTGTACCAGGGCTGGTGAGTTACTGCCAGGATCTGTGAACCATGGTAGAAACTGTAAAGGATCTCAGGCTGGCCAATGGGGGAGCTGGGGCGGGACTCACAGAGCAGGGAGAGGGAGGAGGTGTCTGACACGCTGGAGCCGGGGTGGGGGGACAGGGTGACAGACTGGAAGAAGTCTGAAGGAGAGAGAGAGATAGCAGAGCTTGGTGAAGTCATCCCACATGCCCATAATAAGCTGACAGCCAAAAACTGAATGCAGTAATTCCAGCGACCTGGGATGACAGCAGGGAGCCTTTAGTCAGTGAGTTAGAGGGCCTCATTGGGCAAAGCTCACCAGCAGAGGGCAGAGCATGGTAGGCAGGCCAAAGCCAGCCCTTACCTGACACCCTGAGGTGAATCTTGGATGATGATATGGATAATTGGTAATTTTGATAAAAAACACAATGGTATTCTCCTTCGTCTGTCTTAGTCACATTATTTAGGGTCATCTCGCCATTGTTACTGATAATGAATCTTTGGTCTTTGTAGAAGTCAAAGTAATGTATGTATCTTTTTGTGAGACAATAAAAGGTCACAGTGTCTCCTTCTGTCACTGTTTGGGATGTGACTTCTATGATGATCTCTGCGAAAGACACACGCACACACAATCACATACACACACAAACACACCCACACACACACACACACACACGCACACACACACACACACACACACACACACCATATTATGTAAAAGACTTAGGCCATGAATGATATAGCTTAAAGCTATATATCTGCATAGTAAGTGTATGTTTGATTACAAAAATAAAACATTTAACACTAGAATATCTGCAAATGAACAGTAACACAAGTGACAAGAATTTCCTCTGTTCTTCAAAAAGTCACTGTTATCTTGTAGGATGGTTAGATGAACACTACTTCTTTTCACAAACCTCTCCTCAGGGGCAGCCCAGCCATTCCAAGTATTTGTTAATTTTCATGACCCGCTAACTTACTTTGGTAACTTAATTAGTTAACATTGTAGCCCAGCGTGGTATGCTAGTGGTTGAGTGCACTTCAGTACATTGGATGGTTTCTGCAGATATTGGGGATTTGAAATGGATACACTAACACACTTCAGTATAAAACTATAGTTTTACATCAATGTAAAGATAATTTAACAAAATTTTCCTAAGCAGCCTAAGACTTTTGCACAGTACTATAAGTATATGTCTGGTTACATTTACACAAACATTAATATGATAGCTTCGTCAAACTGTATTTTATTTAAAACTGAACAGAACTGCTTGATATTTAATATCCAGCTGCTGTGTTCTGTAACTAACACTCTAAATTCTTAACTGCGGAAAGCATTCCATGCACGTTAGATTGCAATGAAAAAAGAAAATTCTGATCTGGTCTTGCAGCTGAATTATCAGCAATGATATCTGACAAACTTACCTTTGACTTTTAAATCTACAGTGTTACTTTTCTGATTTTCACAGTGACACTGATAACGTCCACTGTCCTTCTCTGAAGTTTTCATTAAATACTGTTTTTTATGAGTGTAACTTAAATATATATTGTCCTTTGTCCAACTAATTGACTTTGAGCAACTTGTTTTACACTGAAGTAGAACATGTTCATCTTTTAAAACCTCTGTCCTATTAGAGCAAATAGATAGAGTGGGCAAATATCCTAGAATCAGAAGAAAGAAGACATGTCACAGAAGGCCCATTCATATACAATTATAAACATACTTTTATCTTCATAGCATGCTCAAGAGCCAGTGCATACCAAGAAAATATTAAATGGAAAACACACACACACACACACACGTATTGTCTTACCTCCTTCACTGAAGAAATTAGATATGCAGACTAATAAAACTGTTAGAAAAAAGACATATTGAGCTGAAACCACAAGAAGACATCAAAGAATTTAATTTTTTAAGTGATGAAATCTCAGAGTGGCATAATAAAAAAGTACAACTTAAGGAAGACTGAATGTTTACCGTTTATCTGCAAAATGATGGTATAATCCATCTGGGATCAATCCTACTAGGTCAAACCTAAACTGATTAGCAATCTGCAAGACAGATGCTTCTTCATCTGTTTTTCTCGTTACCGCCTTATGACTGCCTCTGTTCTGGCAGGAGCAGATTCAAATTTACATTCAAATGTTTCCTGTCATATGCAGTTTTATCTCAAGTTTAATGAAAATGAGGGGCTTTCCAGAGGTGCCACTGTGAGCTGAAGTGAAGGGGAAGAGGGCAGCTGTAAGGCAAGCAGAGCCATGCTGTTGAAATGGTGCAAATGAGAATGTGTATCACTCAGTGTGGCAGCCACAACCAAGCAGACCATTAGGGGACGTAGGTGCCCCCCCGGGCCACCGTCTTCTGAAGGGGCACTGATATAGTGAATGGGATTGGAGCTTGGGGGACACTGGTGGTGAAGCTTGCTGTAGACTCTGCTTTACACAGCAGGCCTGCGGGGGGTCTGCAGACAGTCTGCATGCGGGGGTCTGCAGACCATGTATACCCCCAGGGTGTGACATTAACACTGACCCCTGCAAATTAAAATAATGCATCATTGTCATATTGTTTGTGTGCCTGTGATCAGAAGGTTGTTGATTCGAGTCCCAGCTTCAGCAGCACAGTCACATGCCTGCAGGCCCTTGAGGAAGGCCTTTAGTCTCCAGTTGCAGTAGCACTGCATGCTGGCTGACCCTGTGCAGTGAACCCCAAGCTCACTCTCACCTGTGCGTGTGTGTGCGTGTGTGTGTTGGGGGATGTGTATGTACAGTGGAATCTGTACAGTAATCATGTCTGTCTCAGAGAAATTGATCGCTATCAGCAGATGATCGTTATATCCGACCCCCCCCCCCTTTTCTTTTTGTCTTAGGCAGACTATCATCTATCTATGTATATTTATTATATGAATATAATAGAACGGACAGCGTCGCTATTTACAGAATTTTATTGACTCTTTCAAAGTACAATACAGCTGTTTCAAACGCTTGTCAAATGACAGTACTGTCCAAATTAAATTACTGAACTAGGTATAATTCAAATACGTTATAATACTGTAGCGCCGCGGCATCTGTATGCCCCTACATGCCTCGCGAGCGTGCGCATACATCCCCGTTGTTGTCTTGTTTATAAACCTTGTTTGCATTTTATAGAGCAAACGCCTGTTGTTGTTTCATTCGCCACAACCGCGATTCCTCGGTCTGCTCAGCGATTCAATACAGAATGATATTGTACTTAAAACATAGCTTATTGTATGTATAGTTTCATTGCTGCATCTCTATTCTGGTGGTTTATCGTAAGCTTAGATGAGTCTTTAATTCTCATTGAGAGAAAATTACTTTCTTTTTTCCCCATCATGTCTTCTGTGCACGCAGCTTTAGCCTCAGATAGATAGCCAGAAGCAGACGGGTCACCGCAAGGCAAAGTAAGGCAACCAAAGTAAAGTCCAGTAAGGTTAAAAAAAAGAATTAGCATACGTTGTTTGAAATTCTTCCGTATTTTGTCATGTATAAGAAGACTCAAAATGAATCTGCGAAATTAAACAGCATTTGTATAGGATTGACTATTGTATAGCTTGATCACTATATGCGGGTTCCACAGTATTTCATTGTGGGGACCAAATGTCCCCTGAACGTGGTAAAAATCTGTTATTTTTACATTGTAGTGAACATTTTTTCAGTACCCACAAGGGGAATCTGAACTTTATAAAAATTTGTGACTGCAATAAAAAAAAAAAAAGTCTTTGTTTGGTAACTTATGGTTAAGGTTAGGGCTGGGTAGGGGTTATGGGTGTTATTGTTGGGTTTAGCGTTTTCCCCCTAGAAATGAGTGGATGGTCCCCACAAAGATATGTATACAAACGTGTGTGTGTGTGTGTGTGTGCCCTGTGATGGATGGCACCCCAACCTGGGTTGTTCCATGCCTTGAGCCCATAGCTTCCAGGATAGGCACTGGACCCCAGACCCTGAATAAAAATGGTTACAGAAAATAGATGAATGGACAGATGGATGAATGGATGGATGGATGGATGGATGGATAGTACAGGGTAGTTAGCTTTGGCAACCGAAACAGGGGCCTAAACTTCTCACATTCAATTGTCTCTCAAATCAGGAAGTAAATTGTCCTCAGGGGTCGTTTTAATTTTTGTTCTGCTTTTCAGAATTACTCAGGTTTCTACTTTCTATTCTAGGAACCAAGAAAGCTGTGATGCACATCGAGACAGGGGAACAAAATGGAAAAAGCACGCTTGGTCTGCTCTGCTCATGTGCTGGATGAGTAGCGATACTCAACGCCCAGGAGCTATTTTAGAAAGTAATCAGCGGAGGATGAAGTGTTACTTGTTTGTGGCTTTAAATGAACATATGCAATGAAACTAAAAGCAGTGGCATAAATAGTTTATGCAGCTAAGGTAATTCACTCCTTAACTCCTCTGTGTCTGTTAATTAGCAAAACGACAGCAGGAGGTATATGTGTGTTAATACCAGACCATCCAGACTCTGGAACAGCCTCTGCCACCCCCACCAAAGGCACTATGACACTGGTCACCCAGCTCACTGCACTCTGCACCTTACATGCCGTTACACAAATTGTACTTTTTATACCGGACTGAAAAGCACCAGGTACTTTTCGCTGCTGAATTCTTTGTCATATGTTCAGTTATGCTCATGAACAATTCATGATTATTGGACCAGTCACTTTATTTCTTAAATGCCGCACATTCTGTTATAATACTATAGTTTATGTATTGTTACATATACTTTACATTTTGTATATTTTATACTATAGTAACTACTGTTTATTTTCCTTTTTCACTTTATTTTTATTCTCTCTAATCCATGTTTAATCTGTGTCATGCCATGCACTTTCCCACTTGTTCCCTGTGGTGTGTGGCTCTAATGAGTCACACCTCTCACTTGTTTAATCTTATATATATAATCTTTGTGTTTTCTGTATATAACATTTAGATTGTGACTTTGCATATTGTTGTAGTTTTTATACTGTTGTGCTTGAGAGAGACCATCGACCGGAATCAAATCCCTTGTATGTGTTCGCTCACAGCGCTAATAAACGCGATTCTGATTCTGATAATAATCATGAAATTACAACCTCTGTCACAAAGGACTCACCAGCCTTAATGATCACTCTGCTTCTGAATTGTAAATTAAATTTAAATTGACATTCAGGATAGAGTATTCATCCCCAGTCCTCCTGAAATATATTTGAGTGTATGCGTGTGTTTCATTTTTATATAGTGTTAAATAGTACATATTATTTCAAATTACATTTTGATCATAATGTCTATAAAATTTATTCTATTCTATAGATCTGCATGAATAAACTAGCTATTTCTAACAGGTTATTTGTAATACACTATTTATGTTGTGGCTGCATGGTAGCAGAGCAACATTCTTGCAACAGGAATGTTCTCTTGTAAAATGATTCCTTTACCTTTGCCACTTTACACTTGTATATGAGTGTTGAATTTGAACATGAAATACAGTAACTAAGAACTCAGTAGCACTGAGCACTCAGCCTCACAGCTCCCCGCATTGGGGGCCGGAGTTCTGCCTATGCTCTCTCTCTCTCTCTCTCTCTCTCTCTCTCTCTCTGTGTATGTGTGTGTGTGTGGAGCGGAGGGGTGTTTGCTATATGGCGTGTGTTTCCTTCTCTGAGTTGTCAGATTCACATATCTCTAATTTGACATCCCAAAATTGTCTGTATTGTATATCTGAACTGTGATAGACTGGCATCCTAGCTAGTATGTCCCCTCTCTATGCTTACAGACACAGGCTCCAGGCTACAGTGTTACCCTACAACAGATAAGCCGTCTGTTGCTGAATGGATGGATATGATATACATTTTACCAATACAGATATTTGCGCTCAGAATATATCCACATTTTAATTCTATGACTATCTAGCGCCCCCCTGTGTGTACATTTTGTAGTTGCTTATCTACATGAGAAGCCCAAATATTTAATCGAAATACCTCATCGAAAACGTTTTATCTAAAAAAAGTCAACAGGTATTTACATAAATGATATAGACACCAATATATACAGTAAATGTATATACAGTAAACTGGTGAAATTTGCAGATGACACCAAGGTGGGTGGTGTAGCAGATACTGAACCAGCAGCTCAGC
>JABFEB020000132.1:2035024-2053035 GCA_019775895.2 Stomatorhinus ivindoensis
CCCCCCCCCCCCCCCCCCCCCCCCCCCCCCCCCCCCCCCCCCCCCCCCCCCCCCCCCCCCCCCCCCCCCCCAATACATCAGCACAGCAAATCACTGCAGGGTCCTGTAATGTAGTCAGACTTACAGAATAAAAGAACACAAAGAAAACACCAACATAAAGCCTAGGCTTTGTCTATACTTAAAATATATATACTTAAATATATATACTTAAAACTTACAGTGACATTCAAGATAATACATGGTCACATTTCAGACTAATAATTAAAAAAATTCAATGAGTAAATTTAATCTCATCTAATCTACTAAAATGCAAGTAAACTGATAGAAATGTGACTTAATAATATATACCTAAATATCATTCAGTGTCAGCTATCAAATAATCCTTTAACAAATAATAGCGTCTGACAAGTCCTTACCTTAAACTGCCTTAAATCCCATACTTTAAGAAGTCCGTCGTCTCCCCCGGACAGTAAAAATGGTTCGCTCCGATTCCAGCTGATAACATTGACGTCTGAGGAGTGTGCCTGATCCACTGAGAGCATAGAGTTAGGGGGAGCTCTGATGTCCCAAATACGAATGGACTGATCCACGGAGCAGGAGGCAAAAACCTAAAGAGGATTCAAGAGGTATTTTACTGATCGGGCTTCAGAGATTCAGTTAAAGTCATCCTTGTTTTCTGGGTGATGTTCATCCCTAGTTGCTTACAGTGGCTTCTGTGGGTGACCACTGGAGGTCTTCAACTGATTTGCAGTGGGAGCTAAACGGCCTCTGGTCGATCTGCCATGACGTCCCTCCCTCCCGCGGTTCCCACAAATGAATGTTCTTCTTGCAATCGGCACTAATTAGACGACCTTTTGGAGAGGGATTAGACGAGTCATTACAATGTACCAATTGTAGCCGACAATGAGAATTGAATACATCATAGATCATTGAAGGAATAACTCAAACTATTTTACATAAATAAAATGTTAAAGTACAAAATAATACCATATTAGCACTACAACAAATGGTAAAATAAGGCAAGATACTTAGATACTTGGGAAAATTTGTTTTGAAAACTATACATACCTATTAACATGTTGTTACTATGTATAAATTACGAATTTTTATAAAACTTCTCACCTGATACTTTCTGTGACCAATCAAGAGCAAAGCCCTCAGTCATGTGACCTGAAAAGCTGAAGAGAGGCGTGGCCTCTCCCTGCTGGTGCTTTAAGAACGTGGCCATTGCTGCTGCGCTATGAACGGCCTCCAGCTGCTGTCTGAGGTCAAAAATCTCCACCAGACCCTTGTCTGACCACACCGCTGCCAAGGATCGTTCCGCTTCTTGCATGACCTAATACGAAGAGTTGAGAAAGACAACGAGAAAACTAGAAAGTGTGTAATCTGATGGTAATCGGCACGATTCGACATGGATAAATAATCACCAAAACACTCACTCTCACTCTGTTGATCCCTCCATAGTGTGGCACCATGGCCAGCTCCAGTTGAGGTTTTCTTTCCTCATCATCCTCTTCATCACTCTCTTCATCACTGCTCTCCTCGCTCTCTTTCTCCGTGCCATAGAGATTGTGCATGCGCATCACAAGGAGCCTGTTAACACGAAGCAGAGATTTTGGATAAGCAACGAGGAGGGAAGGATGAATTCAATTCAGGTCCAGGTAGCTCACATTTGTTCTCAGTTCTTCAGCCTATCTTCAGGATCACATATTTTCCAGGCATTTTAAAAGTCTAAGGAATTTTAGGTGTGAATTTAAAGAATGTGTGGAATTTGCACACTCTCAATACTCCCCCCTGGAACCCTTTAAATGGGTGGAGACCAACCCAACCCCCAAATGCCCAACCTAGAGTGATGTCACTGCCCTGGACGGATGAATATAGTTACATTTACCTGTTAGCATTAGCTGAATCAGCCTGGGTACCAGCACAGAGTAGCATTGACAGGGGAAATTGTTCCCTGCCATCTGCATCAGCATCTCTCAGCACATCGAAACTAAGACACGGGGCGCCTGGTAAAACAGAGAGGGGCGCACTGGGTAAATCAAAGATAACATTAACTTAACAGACATAATTCTCTGTCAAAATATTTAACTTGCCTGACGAAGTAGTACGGTGATTGTTTGCGAGTTACTTTTACATAGTTAGACTGCTGGAATCACATCTACATCAGCTGCATTAAAAAGACAGCTAAAATACGTGCAAATAAAAAAATACGTTTACAATTTAAAAATATCGATCTTGCGAAACCATCGTAATTAATGTATTGTTACAGGTACCAAGCTGTCTAGAATTACGCAGTATATTTTACTGCCTTATGCAGAATGTAAGGCCTATGACGAACCCGTCTGACATTCGTGATACAGCCGATAAGCCGACCGGTCCATTTCAAGCTGTTCTCCTGGATTTAACACCTCTCTTCCTGGCACGTAAACTTTTTCCTTCCCTTCTCCCCCTTCGTTTTCTTCTTCGTCTTCTTCCATTTCGTCCTCCTCGCTACTACTTTGATCCATCTCCTCCATCTCAACAGCTCTAGTGGGAAACGTGTCTTCGCCGGGCGCGGACATCTTAGTAAAACGCATTTCCGTCAATATTACCGGGGAAACCTGGGAAGCCGAGTTCTGCCGAAATGACTGCTTGACTGCTAGGTCATTTTCTGCTTCGTTAAACTTAACATTCCTTCTAGACAATGACATGGAACCGATAAGATAAGAGTGGTACCAGAGGAATTCCAGTTGGTTTTACTTATCGTGGTTAAGCTTTAGACATATTTGCAGAATAAAATGTAAAAGAAGTTTGTTTCACAAACAAGAAGTAATCTGAAAAACGTATTCATTTTAAAGTAACTGGGCATCCGTGTATTAGATATTACATTTAAGAAAAAATGTTTAAAGAAAGCAAAACACAATGTGCTAAATATTTGGCGTTTGGTCTTGTTGCAGTGGTTTGTGTATGAAGTGAGGAGTCACTTGGGTGTGCATTGCGTAGTTGTGCAATGCTCTTGTGGTATGTAGCACTTAACCACGCATCTGGAACTTTATGACCTTTTGTTTGAAAAAAATATTATCATTGCACAGCACGGAAGTTTTCAGCATGACTGCAGTATTAGGACGTGTGTGGTTCCCAGCTTGTCTGAGAAGGACAAGTGATGATGGGTGAGTGGGAGAAGAATCCACAAACGGGCTGCTGTCTGAAGATTTGCATTCTCAAAGTTTTAAAATAAGTTTTGCACATTGCATAATGCAGGCACCATGTCTGGGAATCCTGATCCTTCTGCTTGCATGGGCAGTTTGCGTGTTCTCCCTGTGTTATGCAGGATTCCATGTGGAATTTGCGTGTTCTCCCTATGTTAAGCAGGACCCCATGTGGATTTTCATGTTCTCCCTATGTTATGCAGGAGTCACCTTTTTGCACGCACCATTTTCGTTCCTATATACCATACTGTACAGAAATGTTGGACAGAGAGAAACTCGTCATTTATCTGGGTAGTATGTGTAGGTGAGACATGGGATAGAATTGAATTTTATCACACATGACCCAACTATACGTACTCCCACTTTTGCTAGCTCCTAACAACAACTCTGATGCCTATAAAAACATGTCATACTAAATGTATACAGATTACTGAGTAAATAGGTAATAGATTTGATTTAATAGTTGTCCCTGATTTACGCATATTGACTCAGAATTTAACATAATAATAAAAGATTAATAATTTAATTCTTCTTTTCTCCAAACGGTTATTGCTATCTTGTTGAATTTGTAGAAGAAAATCTCTCCTCACAGGCAACTCAATCATGTATTCATTAAATTTCACCACACACTCCCTTAATTGGTCAGATAAGCACTTTTCTATCAACTTCAGGAACCTAGGAGCTCAGCTATGAAGATTTTTGCACATATTTGCAAAAGAAACTGAAACATTTGTGCAAGCAGTAAAAGTCAGGTTTATAAAACCTTGTGTAAACCAAGGTGCGTGCCTTACAGGTTTATAAATCCCACTTACTGTAGAAACAGGCGTGCACACTTAAGAGACCACCCTAACCCTCCAGTAATTACTCTAATTTTGCAATGCAAATTAGCCACATGTATCTATAGACACACACATCCTATGTTTGTAGTAACATTTCTGAGACAATAATGCAACCAATAAGAAGGGAGAAAAGAAACTTTTCTGAATGTGAAGTGCAGACTACAGTGAAATAATATTCAGCACAGGTAGGTGAAACCACCTGCTTGAAATCTCTGCCAGGTGCATTTCCAACAGTGGCCTTCTGCTGGCTGCAGGGTCATCAGCCGGGACCTATCCTTCACCAATGTTTGGATCCTTTAATCCTGGAACTTCTCTGGGTGGTGGAGCAGCAATATGGACGTCTCCCTACCGGCCCCTGCAGCTGGTCCTAAGATCCCTGTTTCCCCCATTGCTTGTCCTTTCTGTGGAGCCAGAAGCTTCCCTGATCTGCCTCCTCAGCAATACCTCTGATGGCTCTCTTCAGATTGGTACCTTTGATGCCCAGGGCCTTGAAGACATGCTGAGCTGATGTTCCTACATAGCCTCTGCAACCAACCTCCAGTTTGAAGGCCCTCCACCTGGCCTGTGAGCATGCCAGCTCTGCATACTTGTTCTTCTTCCTCTGGAAGGCAGCCTCTATTCCTTCCTCCCACGGACTGATCAGCTCGACCATGATGATAACCTTGGTGAGGGAGGACCAGAGCACTATATTGGGTCATAGGGAGGTTGGGGCGATCTCTTGAGGGAACCTGAGCAGCTGGTTAAGGTCAGCTGCTAAGTTCCACTCAGCTCCAGGTGTCAAGAGAGACCATGCCCTATGTGTGTAGGACATGTCCTGGTCTCCTTGTCTTACAAAGTGAATCAATCTCTGAGATGGCACTGGACTGGTCCTGTTCGCTTCAAGTCTATGTGCCTCCAGAATTTCAGCCAGCCCCATGTTAATGCTGCCTTATAACCGGAGAGGGTGTGTTGCAGGTATGGGTTCTGTGAGCAGCAGAGCTGGTAATTCTCCTCTGTGCCATACCAGATGCTAATGCTCTGGGGGATTGGAAGGATATCATATGTTGCCCTGATCAAAAGGTTGAGTCAGGCTTGAGGTATCCTCCACATTGTCCTGTTTACCACTGCCTCCCAGGTTGTCCACCTCCCTTGGTGGTACTGGCCAACTGCTTTGATCCTCTCCTTCTCATTAGCCTTAGACTGGATTCTGGGCATTTGTCCCCAGCCGAGACCGATCCTCCCTTGTGGCGACACCCCCACAACTTCTTGGTGCTTCAAGTGGCTGATGGCTTGTTCCACCACTTGCACTGCATCCCACCGATGTCCTTTTCGGACCTGGGTTTTAGTGTATCAGACAGTCGGATACGGTGAGTCTCTCAGTTGGAACACAAGTCTCACAGTGCCACGCTAGAAAGGCACCAAGGGAGGCCAAGCCATTTGCGGATGAAGTTGTTGGCTTCTGCGTCCATCCACTGTGCTGTGGAAGCTGTGATGTAACTCCGCTTTAATGGCCACATCACCCGTTGGTAGAGGGTGTGCTGATAACACCAGACCTTGAACTTCCCTGGTAGGTAGCTCTGGTCGATCTTGTTCAGGCCATCCATGAGCTGGGATGCCACCGTGGCAGCCATCTGCTTGTCAGATAGGTCAGCTGTATAGAGTGTTCCAAGACCTCTGACTGGAGTGGGATCTTCTCACCGTCCACCAGAAAAGTGATGTTGATGTTCCTAACCCCCTAGAGAGACTGCGGGACTTTGCTGGTTTACAGAAGGCTATGGGCATATTTGAAAGGGTCCTTGAGAAAGCTTCCCCTGGCCATCTCTTTCCGTCCCCTGCGCTTACGAATTCTTTCAGCTCGTCTGAGGTGGGCAAGTCTTGACTTGATCTGCTCCTATAGGCTCTTCAGCCTCTCCTTCTCCTGCCCCTTCTGCAGGAGGAATCGCTCTTTAACCAACTGGGATATTTCATGCTCCCGTCTACCGCTCTGTTTTGGGCTGGTCCTTCTCTTGGGCTTTGTTCCAAACCTCAGGGTTCCTTCCTTGTAGACAATGTGACCAAACATGCCTAGCATGGAGGTCATGCTGCCCATTAGAGAGCTCTGCAGGATAGTGAGAAGGCTTACCTCAAAACTCCTCCATGTTTCCTTGTCATTGGCTCTGGGCTTGCACTGGCTTTACGGACTGGGTTCTCTGGTGCCTTGCTTGTGGGTATGCTTGAGGTTGTTTTGCTGGAATTTTGCTGGGGGTGGTGCAGATCATGTTGCATGTCTTACTGTAAAGGCTGCTCCGTTCCCTTGCCAGATGCAATGCTGGAATCATTAGTACTGTGGTGCTCAACCTGGATGAGATTCCTCCTTGTCTGACCTGCTTTAGCAGTGCAAGATTGCATCTGGTTGTTTCCTCCATATTTAGCCTTAACCTGGTGGATGCGCAGTCCACGGTGAGTTGTCACCCACAGCCACATTCTCTGGGGATCTGCTGGTCCTTTGTCGTTACTGTATTAGTCATTACCATAAGTTCTGTCCTGATTGGTCCATGTTTCATCCCGCCTCTCGGTGGACCATTTTCCTTAATCTGCTTGTAGTTTTGTAGGGTGGCCAAGTAGCAATGTTACACAGCCATGTGTAGTGGGTAGCTAATCCTTCCACCATTGGTGCAGTCTTCACTGCCGCCAGCCAGTCTTTTCCGGCCGCCCTCCAATCTTTCCTGCATGTCAACTGCTATATTCTGGCAATCCAGATTTGCAATATTCAGCACAGGTAGGTGAAACCACCTGCTTGGCATCTCTGCCTGGTGCACCTCTGACAGTGTCCTTCTGCCGGCTGCAGGGTCATCAGCCGAGAGCCACCCTTCACCGATGTTTTGCCCCTATAATAACGGAACATCTCTGGGTGGTGGAGCAGCTATAGGGATGCCCCCTGCAGCTGGCCCTAAGATCCCTGCTTCCCCCAACCAGGAAAGCCAACCATCTGCTGGCGTGACAAACAAAAAAAAATGTCAAATGGCAGCATCTGACTCAGTGTCGGCTACTGCTGGAGGGTTCTTGACAGGGACTCTCATTTAGACAACCAATTGTAAAGTTGACCCTTTTGGGAATTATCCCCCACGAAGATACGAATGCAGGATGGAATGTAGGCACAGCGGGGACAGGTAAATCCCCCAGAGAGATATGGAGATGAATGGAAAAGGTTTCTATTATAAATGTCCTTTTATATGCAGTGACCGAGATGAGGAAGGGTGGCACCAGACCAAGTAAGCTAGCATCCACCCCATCTGCTCCGGTTGGGTGAGTTAGCTCCTCCACATGTGGGTGCACCCTCATAAACACCAGCACACACCTACACAGGTAGACGGCAGGAAATCTGAGGACGCTAAATGAAGAACAGAAGGGATTTGAAGTACTTTTGGGAAAAATTTGCACTGCATTAAAAGAATTAATGAAAAGGTGTACACGTGTTTGTTTTACATCCTTCGGCATACCGTTTCCCTCAGTCTGATAGGGGAGAGGTCAGCCAGTTCAGGAAGCTTCTCAGCAACAATATCATCTGCTTCGCTATCTGCCGGTTCAGGGTGAAGCAGGCTGTGTCGTTAGTATATGTTGTACAGGACACAGCAAGCTGATATACTATTACGCATCAGAACACTGCCTGACCCATCCAAACACAGCCACGTGTCTTTCACACACCCTATGGCGCACTCTGTCACTAAGTGCTCCACTCCTCGTACCACATTGAACTGGCATTCCCCTTCGCTGTGTGGTTAGTAAAATGGGGTCAATAGCTAGTATTTAAGTGGGTAACCACTGTTTCCAGTGAGTGGTACACGCACATGAGTCAAAGGAAAATATACAGTTGTGGAAAAAATTAAGAGACCACAGCACAAATTTTTTTCTGCTTCGGTCATTTCTCAATTTATGGGTTTGCGTCCAGACTGCAGCCTGATTCTTCTCTGTTTCTCATTAATGAAGGGCTTCTTCCTTGCTTTATGGGATTTCAGTTCTGCTTCTAGGAGCCTGTTATGAACTGTCCTATCAGTGCACGTCACACCTGCACTTAATGTTTCTCATTCCTTTCGAAGGTCACTTGATGTCATCCTACAATTCAAGAAAAACTGTCAGATAAGTTGATGGTCATCTCTATCATTACAAAGTCGCTTCTGCCCTCTGCCTGGCTGGTTTCTGGTCGTTCCCAGTGTCTCCTGTTTCATATGTGCTGCTGTCTTACAAATTTTGAACCTGGAAGCAACCTGCTGCTCAGCACAGCCTTCAGCCAGCAGAACCAGGATTAAATAATGTATAATTCTTTAAAAAGACGGAGTGGTGTCTTGATTTTTTCCATAGTTGTGTATACAAAAACTCTAGCATATATCTCATGTATATATGTGTATATTCAACTCACCAATCAGTCGTCAGCCATCTGACTCAAAGTGGCCCAGCTGCAAGCGTATGGTCCACATGGTTGTCTCATAAAATTCAAGCATCTCACGTGGATCCAAGCCAGAGAGCACACCATTTCTTAAAACCATGTTGGTATCACAGATTAGCTGCAGATCGATGGAGTAATATTGAAGTAAAAGTACCCAGCCAAGTCAAAGTGGCCCAGCTGCAAGCGTATGGTCCACATGGTTGTCTCATAAAATTCAAGCATCTCAAGTGGATCCAAGCCAGAGAGCACATCATTTCTTAAAACCATGTTGGTATCACATATTAGCTGCAGATCGATGGAGTAATATTGAAGTAAAAGTACCATCAGAGGAGAAAGCTGCTTTGGTGGACAGAAAGCTGTGGTCTAGGACACCCCTGATCTGTAGCCAGTTCCCATTAGTTTGGACTTGTCATCAAAAATCCAAGTGTTGTCAGTAATTCTAAGGTCTAAAACGGCCGATAAGCCATAAATCATCACTGGAAAAACCATGTGCAAATATTGTGATCTCTGAATACTCATTCACTTCATTTTTGGCTGCACGCAGTGTACTCTAACAAAGCTGAATATGTCATGACGATGCTGCACATATCATACATACATGCAGGCCTGCACACGTGTTGGTGCCTACTTTGACTTTTCAGTATGTACTCAATGAATATATTGGTATGTATAAAGTCATTCATTTAAAACAATACAATAAATGCTGAATGTTAGTTGTGTCAGATATAATGTAAATGTTTCTGTATTGATGAATGCGCATATCACCAAGCACTAAAACTACCTACAAATGTACAGAGTATTGTCGATGGTATACATAGTCTTGGTTTTATTGAGCTAGTATCGGGAGGAAATTCATTGTGAAGTCTTAAAACACTTATGTAAGTCGCTCTGGCTAAGAGCGTCTGCCAAATGCTGTAAATGTAAATGTAAAATGTAAATGTAAATGTACCTTAGAAGCACATTTTTAACGCTAGACGCTTTCTTTCCTATTTCCTTAAAATATTTGTATGCCTGCTCTGCACCATTTGCAAAAGTGTGAACTTCTGCAGCAAAAGTTTTTCCATATAAATCCCAAAATCTTCATATAAATGTGTGTACAGATGGATCTTTTCTTTTTCGTGCTTACGAAGCCTTTATAAATGAGCTCCCAGGTGTCGGTATCTGACAGTGACTAACCAGGGATTATCACCATTGCGGGGGAAGGCAGAGTCTTTACCATCTGAGACAACTGAGGCAATTTTAGGTGTTTCTAGCATTTCTTGGACTTTTCACTCTGGTGCTGTGGAAAATGTCCTGACTCAAAACATCACATCCTGGTATGGAAACAACTGTGTACAGGACATTAAGGGACTACAGAGAGTGATTCCGGCAGCAGAGCACTGTATCAGGTCTTCTGTACCATCTCTGCAGGACATTTATACCAGGAGATGCTGGAGCAGAGAAATCAGGATCATCAGAGACTCCTCTCATCCCAGTAACTGTCTTTTTGATCTGCTGACATCAGGCAGGCGTGTTAGGAGGATTCCCGGAAAAACAGAGACTCAGGAGGTGCTTCTATCCTCACGCCATAAGACTCCTTAATCAGGACATGCCACCACTACATTCTTAATATACACAACTCATGTAAACTCTTCCTACCTGACACCAACCTGCAAATTACATATCCATCTTTGCTTATATTTATACTTAAGTCACCTGCAACAAGGCACACTGCACTTTGAATACATAGGTCTAACATCCTCCACACATGTACAGTTTAAACATAAGAACATAAGAAATTTACAATTGAGAGGAGGCCATTCGGCTCATCAAGCTTGTTTGGGGAGAACTTAACTAATAGCTTAGAGTTATTAAAATCTTATCTAGCTCTGATTTAAAGGAACCCAGGGTTTTAACTTGCGCTACACTAGCAAGAACACTGTTCCATACTGTAACTACACGTATTGTAAGATTTTTTAAAATTTGGTTGACTTTATTCTTAATTCTGTTTTTGATTTGCACAGTCTAAGGGTCGTTCAGGGTACGTTTCACTACACACTGGACTTGTATAACTATGTATGTAACAAATAAAGAATCTCGAAGGAGGCTTAGTCTGCACATTAAGCAAGACAACAGAAAGATTTATAACAGATTTACAATGTGGATTTCAGTTCAGCCTTCTAACTTACAGAATGTTCTCAATACCCTCAGACAATCTCTTTGTGAGCGTAATACTATCTCAGATGGTACATGGTGTAAAAGTGTGTAAACTTGCTTTAGACAGCATGTGATGTTAAATTGGCCCGCCGACTGATCGTTGTCCACAGGGACTAAAAAAAAATAAATTCAGCACTGCTACCCAGCACCACCTACTGTTGTTCTTTTGTGGTTAGAAAATTAAAATCTCCCTTAAATGCTGCCAGGGAATATCTTCTGGTGCGTCTTCTGACGATCAGTCTGATGAAGTGCCAGGTGGATTTGAGTCTGACTCTGTGGGTCTGCTAGATTCAGCTCCCATGGTCCTGCTTGCCAGCAGAAAGTGACCCTTTGTCCTTTTCCCAATTGTTTTTTACTCTGTGATGGACTCAAATTAGAAAGTAAAGTTCCTGAAATTAATAATGCTTTAGTAAAAGTTTAAATACTGTTATTTAAAAATGCTTAAAAATACAACTTGACCAAAAAACTACTCCATTACAATAATAAGAGTAAATTTACTTGGTTACTTTCCATCCCTCAGAAAATACATGGACATACAGACGCTCCTCTACTTATGAACTTTTAGACATACGAATGAAAAGGACTGTAAGTCCAAATCGTGTTAATTGGGCTCCCATTTCCTGTCTACAATACCGGCTTGGAAAGCAGGCTTTCTGAATGGTACAAACAACTTGATACAAATTGTCCTAGCAATGTATGACACACCAGCACTTGATGTTTCCCATTTCTTTTGAAGGTAACTTGATGTCATTCTATGCTTCAAGAATAAGATCTCATTCTGAATCTAACATGATTAATATGAAGTCGGTTGGCCCATTGCTGCTAACGGTCATCGCTGGCATTAGAAATTTGCTTCTGCCCTCTACCTGGCTGGTTTCTGGTCGTTCCCAGTGTCTCCTGCTTCATCTTATTCTTGTGTGCTGCTGTCTTCGAAATTTTGAACCTGGAAACAACCTGCTGCTCAGCGCAGCCTTCAGCCAGCAGAACCCTGATTAAACCAGGATCTAATAATGCAGATTTGTTCAAAAGTGTAGTATAAGGAGCTAACCAAAAATAAAGAAAGACCTTTTTGGTTACACGGTCAGCTGTCTACGCTGAGTTTCCCTTGCTTAAAAAAAAAAAAACACCTTCCGCTGCTGTTATCTAGTAAGTCACAGTGAGTCTTGTGAGGGGCGGATCTACGTGACGGTGCTGGTAGTGCTATGAGTAAGCCAGCACCTCAGGGTTTTTCCTTTGCCCTTGGTGGTAGTTGGGGCGGTAAAGCAAACAGTGCTTCACAGGACACAGAACCAGGGTTGTTCTTTGTCCATGGATCATTCTAGGGGTCAATGTTCCAGATTGTATAACAGGTCCCGCTAGCATTTTGCAAATAAGACAGATATTAAAGCAAAGGTTTTCGAGCATGATAAGCATCTTGAACTCAAGGCTGATTATTGCATTGAAGGTTCAATCAGCAGTTGCTCTACTAAGTGCTGACTGCTAAATTCTTGTTATATCTCTGGAACTGGCAGCTTGACAGTTTTTTTCTAGGCCTAAATTAAATTTACCTGGATTAGCGGGTTATGAGTCTATGCCTGTGACAGGAAGGTCTCTAATCTCCAGGGACAGCAGAATGATGTCACTGACTGACTGACCCTGCCTTCATCAAAAATGTATGTCATTTTGGATGGAAACATCTGCTAAATACACAAAATGTAAATGTGTGTTTTTGGAGAATACTTGGAGGAAAATCGTGACATCGGAAGAACATACAGGCATTTATTGTGAGGCAATATCATACTAATTTATGAAAATGATGTTCCTGCTGATGTTGGAAAATGGTAGACTTCAGCAGATAACTCTTAATGAGAACAACTGTGCATTTTCAATATACTTTGATTAATACAACACAAATGACACTGATGATAATGGTCATAATCCAGACACTGGATTGAATTATTATGGTTATAATCCAGGCACCGTATTGAATTCCCCAGCTCCAAGTGGAGAATTATATATGCATTTATAAATGTGTATAATTTTTTGAGTTTGCACATGAATAACTTACCACCATGTCTAATATATATCAGAATTCATTGCTATGGAACCGAAAATGTCTGTTCAATGTGTCAATACATAGAACAGTCAGTGCATCAGAATGTCAGTGCATCAGACTATCAATGCATAGAACTGTCAGTGCATCAGACTGTCTGTGCATAAAATTGCCAGTGCATAAGACTGTCAGTGCATGAATGCTACAGCACAGTGCTTTTCAAACACCAGCATAGCATCTACATTTGCTTGAATGAAGCATTGATGAAAGTGTTGTACTCTAGGATGTGCATATAGCTAAAAAGTAATGTGATGCGTGGTACAAACAACAAAATAGTCACATTTTTTTTTCAAAATGTTATCTTTGAGTCCAGTGGTTATATTTAATAATAAATATATAGTATGTATTTCATTATATGTTTATAATAATAAATAATTAATAAACATTATATATTTCTAATTATGCATATATTTTAATTATTAATATAATAAATATAATGCTGCCAGTTTAAATGGTAGAGATATGCATGCTGTTGTTGCGCTTGAAGCAGACATTTCCATGGAGCAAGTGCCTGTATTTAGTTGTCAGAACTTGTCTTGGGGTCTACAGTCAGATGCCCTTCATGGTCTTTTCCCCAGGCTTTGAAAGAGGCAGGTAAAGTGAGAAAAGGTTTCCATTCGCTGAGTTCATTATCAGGTACATCAAAAAGTGTGATATGATACAATGGGCAAAACAAAACAGTCACAGGCATTCAGAATATGCTTTGTGCAAAACACAAAACAGAGAACGAAGCCAAATAGATAAAGACTGAGGGTGGTATGGGTGACACAGCTCCACCGGGCTGAGTTCGGTGAGAATACCCCCAGTTTTTTTCCTTTTCATCCTTCAACAGTGGGTTAGATGTTGAGGCTTCACAGAGTGACTTTTCAGTAAGAGCACATTGATCTAACCACTTTGAAAAGACAGCCTTTGTGTAGTTTAGAAGTGTTTCAGGGGACGACACTACAACATTGGGTTTTGTTGACTGACTGGTCCATATCTGTAGGTAGAGGATAAAAGGAAAAAATGCATTTCATTTCGTCTCATCTACGGTGTATAATGTAAGATGTATTAACATTCACCTGATATTTTCCTTGGGTGCAATAATTGATAGCCAGCGTGCTGCTAGGTAGTTCTCTGACACACTATCGTGGTTAAATTTAAACATGTATACAGAAAGTACCTCAATACCGTGACCCAATTTAGTGTTATTTTTGTCCTTGTTGCACATTGTATTTTGTTATATGTCGATATACGTTGCATTGTGATCCATGGAGAAACATTATCTTACATCACTATGTACGGTTACTGAAGACAATAAAGTAACCTTGAAAACAATGATCACACCAGGGCACTTTTGGTATTCAGGTCACTGTAATTGCAATAGCTGGCTATCTATGGACACTCCCTAGGTCACACTTCATATGTAACGTGAAAGTGCAGCTAGGAGTGGTCATACAGGCTGATGGGAATAACTACACCTTCACTATCCAAGCTGGCTTGCCTACTTCTATTGAGTAGAGACTCAGCTTATGCAGTACAAGCTCACAACAGATTGCTCACAACAGATTGCTCACAAGAGACTGCTCACAAGACACTGCTCACAAGAGTGCCATTATCTCTAACACTAATTCAGTCTAAAGTACTTCTACAGTGGCTTCTTCACATAAGCTTTTGTACTGTTTTATTAGTACAGTACTTTTAACAGTACTTTTATGCATACAGTACTTTTGTATTGTTTGTATGAGTGCAGTACTTTTATAGTATTTATATACTGTCTGAGTACAGTACTTTTTACAGCACCATTATGGTCTTTTTATACATACAGTACTTTTAACAGCACTTTTATGCAATTTTTATGCATACAGTACTTTTTACAGTACTTTTATACTGTTTGCATGAGTATGGTACTTTTCCCCTTGCTTTTCCCTATCTAGCATACAACTATCTTTTGACATCTGTAGATGTTTAGATGCATTTTGGTCTTACCTAAAACAATTTCATCAGTCCAATCCAAAATAATTTCACCTTCTTGCAATATTACAGATGATCTGCATCCTAAGTTCCTCCAACACCTGCCTGTCTTCTGATTAATACAGGTTGTATGTGGCAATCTTTTTTGTGGTAATACCTCAGATCTTTTCCCCACAATCAGCAGCGCACAGCTCCTCATACTTGGTCGCCAAGCCACTCTATACTTATAATGTCATTATACACTGCTAATAGCTACCCTGGGATTTGCATACCTGGACGCGATAGATCAAAATATTATGTACCTGTTTGGAAATTTCGTCGAGATTTCTTTTCAGGTCTCTGACGAAGGGGTATCTGTAATGTTGTCTCCACAGATTCAAAAGAAGCTGCAACCATGAATGAGAGAGAACTGCAGCAGCTTGGAAGACGCAGCACTGTAAGAGAGCAGAGAAGGAGAGTGTGAGGGTCAGGGAAACAAAGACAGTCATCACTGACAGGCTAACAGAAAGCGAAACAAAGAGGAAAAGAGGAGAGGATAAAATGTAAAGGACATACGGGCACAGCATCAGGAACAGGTTATTGAAATGAAAGGCCTCTCACCTTGAATACTTTTCACATCCGTTTACAATTCAGTTTGTTGTACTACAGTACATCTATGACTATGCATTACACATGCAGTTGAAAAATATTACACATTTTCTATGGTGACAAAGATCCTATATTATGAGTATGTACAATCAAAATCAAGAACAGGATAGGAGCCATAAATATTATATGAGTCAGGCAGAAAACACAGAAGACAACAAATCACTTAGTCTTACCGGGTCATTGTCACACAATAGGGAATCATTATAAGGATGAGAAATTTCGTAGTCTTTTGGAAAAACTTCTCGCTGTAATGTAGTCAAAAAGAATAAAAATCAAATCAATGCAATACAATACATAGTTAAATAGAACAACAAAGAAAGTGGTACGTTCAATATGTCACAATACGACACAAACAGCCACAGAGAGGGTTATCTATAGATCACAGGAACAATGGGATAATTTCAGCATTTTATCTATCAGTATAAAAAATATACAAATATAAGATTATGAGAGCTAAATAATTACATGCAATTTTCAAACATGATTATCGAAAGAAACTCACAAAACCATCAGGACCCTTCTCGTCAATAAAAATCAACTGATGTTTTATGCTTTCTTGTAAGATTTCATCACACCCTCTTCCTCGGACAAGCAAAGCAGACAAGAGCACTAGTACTGTGCATAATAGGAAAAGAGAGAAATAATGACATTTTAATTAAACACATCATTTAAAATTTAGAGCATTATTGCTGTTGTTGCAAAAGAAAGCAGGCTCTTTTAATGAATAAAAATAAAAAACAGATTGCAATATGCACACATCCATAGTGGTAATATAGTGTCATCCTGCTGATGCAATACTGATTTCAAACTAATGAAGCCAAACAGATTATGCTGTCATCAAAGAAACCAGGATAAATCTGACGAATTAACGTGTTGTTAATAGCTTGTAAAATTATAGAAATTATCCCAAACTAAGAGGTAGCCAGACATATGGTTATTTAAAATTCTTATCAGTGCGGAGTTTATTTATATAAGAAGTATAATGAGTCTTACCGTGTAGTTTCATGCTTTATCTTACCCAGAGGATACAACTGTCCATTTCTTTTATATACATATATAAGTATATATAGAATATTTTTGGCCGCTTACTACTTATTCACCTAGTCAGTCTCCTGCCTGCTTTACTATTCCAGGCGTTTCTGAAATGGTATTTAATATTTGCTTTCCCTTCAGACGACAATGCCTGAGCTCCCGTTAAATTCTAAAGCCGAAGTCAGCTCTACGGTACATTTGGTACTTTCCAATCCTTTAGATCACCTTCACTTTCATTATGGATTTCAAAAGCTCTGAAAGGATAAAGTGCACCAGACAATTATCTCACCATGTTCTACTGTATAAACTGATTTTTAACTGAAAGAATCCCCCTTCTGTAATTGCTAGAAGAATATGAGAACGATAGCAACGTCCTATTTTCTGACTGCCTTCTACTAGTATTTAGCGTTGAAAGTGAAAGCACTCCAGCAGTCACCGTGGCCGTCCCACCCACGGTTTATTATTGAAAGCACCTCCCCTTATATAGATGAGCATGTTTTTGGTTTTTGTAGGTATGGATTTAAATCTCGTTATTTGAATCACCCGGGAATACGCATAAGGTCCCTTGATTTGTGCTGTAACCCGTACGAAGCACCGCAGAACCGACATGTGCACGTTTAAAACCTCTGATTACTGAATCTTTATTTTAATAATTTCAAACATTCTCGATTTGAGACTTTTGGGGCGATTCGTAAGATTGTAAACACAATTATTAAATTCCTTTTAATAATTCATTTCATTTAAGCTTTTAGATTTGATATCGCATGATTTTTAAAATTTACTGCCAGTTACATCGGATATTTTTCATTTTTTGGTATAGCGCCGTTCTATCTCGCAATAGAACATTATACCACTCCGTTAGCTCAATTTTTCTTTTAGCCACAAGTCACTAACATGCATTCCTGACTAAAAACAGCAATTATTGTTGAGTTCCTTCCCATGATAAAAAAAAACAAATACACTTTGAACGTGCACTGTATCTCCCAGTTAAATATTTAAATACCGTAAGCATATAAAGACACTAAAAGGGACCATCGTGATAAAGCAAACCAGGCAATTGCAAATTTTATGTTTTTAACGTTTTATACTTTAAAAGCTTAAATTTTATATAGACAAATAATTCACTTTGAAGCATCAACTAGTTTGGCAATCCGGCTTTCGCGTTTTATGTTAAATCTATGTCGTAATAATCGATAATCCATATATAAAAATTGTTTTGCGGTAATTAAAAATGTTTTGCGTTGAGTTTAGCAGCTTGCTGTCTTTGCCACTCTGCTCCATTCCAGGTAAGTTAATATCCACACGGTGGCGCTAAAGGGAACAAAGAATCACGTTGACAGTCACAGTATTTTAATAGGTTGCATTTTTTTAACAATACAATCATTCAAATAAATTTTGGGAATAGTCTTACTTCTGTATTTTAATAAATTATGTATAGTTTAAAATTATGCATTTTACAAGAAAAAAATCTTGTGTTAATTTTTTTTTAAAAAAGGGTTGTGTGTGACAGAAATACGTAGTATTACAGCATAATACATTTTAACAAATATATGCAAAGCGAGAAAGCCCCCCCTCACTGACTTATCAGGGGGGGGGGGGGGGGGGGGGGGGGGGGGGGGGGGGGGGGGGGGGGGGGGGGGGGGGGGGGGGGGGGGGGG
>JABFEB020000132.1:2056645-2074562 GCA_019775895.2 Stomatorhinus ivindoensis
TCTTAGTGTCAAACAGAAACACGGGAACAGGAGAGGTTGCTGCTTCAGATCCATGAAGAAGCACGACAAACATCATACTGTAAAAGTATGGCAGCACTGGTAATCTGTCAGAGTTCTAATTAAAGCTGTTTAATATTCAGATTTGTGTTATATAGACTCATCAGAGCTGATGATAAACCGCCATAAAACGAGCCGCGGAGATGCTGCAGCAAATGCTTTCAGACAGTGTTGTAAAAATACGCTGTATAAATAAAATTGAATATTTAGGTACAGTATTATAAAGCATATTTTAATTATACACAGTTCAGTAATTTAATTTGTACGTGTCATGATCCGTCCGTCCGAGCCTCGTGTGTGCCACGCCCCCCTCGCTCCCCGTGTTCAATCCTGCTGGAAACCACCTGTTGTGCATCCATCTGATTGTGGTCATCTGTTTCCTGTTAGTCTTGAGTATTTAGTCCGCGTCTCAGTACCTGTTGTCAGATCAGTCACTGTAGTGTCCTGTGGCGTTTACCTTGTCCGTCTCTTCAATAAACCCCGTTGTCCTGGACAAACCTGCTCCCTCGTTTTGCCTGCCTTACGCCGCCGACACACAAGCATAGCGCTGCTACGTGAACGTGACAGTAAGGTACTTTAATTTGAAAAGCGTTTGAAACGGTTGTACGATATTTTGCAATCAAAATTAGTGACGCTGTCCATTTTTTCACCTATTATTCATGTAAGAAATATACACGTGTCAGTTAGACTGAGACATGAAGAATAAATCGGTTATGATGATCATCCGATTATAATTATCAATTTTGGCCAGGCAAACGATGTTGGATTTGCTGAATTTCCCAGAGGTGTGCATGGAAACTTAAAACTTGATTGTATTTTGAGGACATGGTGCATGTAGGAAATTATTATTACTGTTTTTTAGCTTCTGAAACACACGTTTATCCTTTCTTGCGCTCATAGTTACTCAAACCAGAACAAAAGAGCTGCATTTTGCACTGATATGACGTCACTGCGATATTATCGTTTATCGCAATAATTCTTGGGACAATTTATCATCCAGCAAAATTTGTTATCGTGACAGGCCTAGTGGTCAGTAAAAAAAACGCAGTAGCCTTTTTTCAGTTGCATTTTTTCAATTTTGTTGCATATATATAAAACTTTATAACCTTTTATAACAACATTAAGTGCAGCAGTCGCCATTGTAATTGTGCTGTAATCGCGTTCATAGATATTTGCGAGCAGTAAATGCTATTAAAAATTTGAGGACCTCATAAGATCGCATGGAGCCGAACACAGCCCACGGGTAAAAAAATAACTGCAGGCTGTTTTCTTAATTAACTGCCACAAAAAAACTTTTTAACCTGTAGAAAATATGCACGTCACAACTGTAGTTCAACCGCAACAGGCTCATAAAGATTAATATTTCATTCATTCAAAATAAGATACCTGTATTGCGAAACTCTTTGTATTGCACTGCGTTTCTGTCATCTAACTGTTGAGCTGATTTCACAGGGTTTGCCCCATTTACTCAGTATTCTGCACTACTTGCATACAGGCTTGCAAATATCCCGTGGTTTACCGTCTTCGTTTGGCACAAAGCCACTGTATTTCCAGATGCCATTGTGGCTACACCGTTTATTGATTATGTGCAGTGGTGAAAGCCCTGACGCTTGACTGGCTGTGGCGTGCGCCCTGGTAGCCTGCCAACCTCAGTGGGCAGAGCAAACTGCAAGTGTAGGCTGTAGAATCGACACCGCGGAGAATCTGCATCGAAAGTGATTTATACTTCGTATAACTCGAGTTACAGGAGCCAGCAGAGGTCCTGGGGGCAGTGACCTGTGAAGGTGGAATCTCACACTGTACCTTCAGCGCTGTGTTCTGGAGGCCCTGGGGGCAGTGACCTGTGAAGGTGGAATCTCACACTGTACCTTCAGCGCTGTGTTCTGGAGGCCCTGGATGGTGAGCTTCAGGTGCCGAAGTAGGAAGGGCCAGGAGTTGATGAGGTAGATCCTGTCCATAGCCACGATGACGATGCTGTACCAGCGCTGGAAGCCCCGCGCCAGGCTGTCCTTGATAAAAAACGTGTGGGAGAAAACAAAGCCGTGCTGCTCGTCCCCAAAAAATATAGGGCCCTCCCTGCCTGGGCAGACCTGTGTGAGGAAAGACATTGGGCCGGGGGTAAGCTTACTGAGGCAACAGAGTTTCTACAAGAGTACGGAGGAAGGCGTCAGGGGTTTATGAGGCTTGGACTGAACTGAGAGCATATGGTCTGAATGTTAAATAGATCCTTAGGCTGTTATCTCATGTGTGTCACAAAATATGCAAAGCAAGGGTGAGAATCATAAAGGGGAGGGAAGCACGGAGGTATCTCTGTTTATTGTGAGAAACTGGTGCTGCAAAAGAATCATTACTGGGGAGGAAAGTTGTACGATGTAGTAATGGTTAAAAGGGGGAGTGCCCAAATCACAGAGGATAACAAATCAGGTGTAAAAGGAAGCTCAGGAACTCTAAACATTTGAGATATCTTGTCAGAGCACAAAGTGTTTCCCTTGATCTTATGGAGATTATTAACGAGCGACGGCAAAGCCCCCTCCTGTCGGCGGGCGGCGTCGTGGATGGTGATGGGGCAGGGCAGAGAGAGGGACAGTGGAAGGGGCTGGCAGACATACCTCGCAGCTGAGGCTGCGCACACAGGCCTGCCGGACCACGCTGAACAGCTGAGGCTGTCTGGGGTGCTGGTGGCTCAGGAAGCGGATCCCCGTCTCGCTGTCCACACTGACAAAGCCTGGGTGAGAGGCTGGCAGCGAGCGACAGCCCTGCCCAAGAGCAAGGTACAGATGGGAAGGCAAGGAGTAGAATGTAAGACTGACTCCCAAGCAGAACTAGCCTTTAACCTGCCATCTATCTTTTTGATGATTTTATATTGCTTATGACAGTTCAAAATTCAATTTTAAGTATCAATTTAAAGGTAGGTTACTATAATTGGACTTGTTACTGCTAATATATTTTCCCAGTTGCACACAGTTTTTAAGCTACTGACATGCGCAAGTTTGGCACAGTGCTATCATGAATAAGCAAGCAAGCACAGAGACTTCACCAGCACTGTCTGAATTTCAGCAAACTTTGGTTTCTATAGAATGAACAGACAGCTGACACGAGAACAGCTATCTGCAAGATCTGCCACAGTACATTTAGTCGAAATAAAGTGGCAATACCACTGACGTTCACACACATATTTCGTGACACAACCCAGACTTGGATGACCACAAACCCACAGCTACATACTGTATGCAAGGCTGCAAACTGTTGACACAATTTTAAACATCCTTCCAAGTAGTTGTTATCAAGTTAAAATAATACTGTATGTTGTAAAGGCCGTCATTCTGGTATGCATATCACTTGACACAGTTCTGTTCTCTTAACTGCTAAAAAGCTGCTCCTGCTGTAGGTGATGGAGATTGTACTGAACAGTTTCAAGTTGATCATTTTGTCTGAAAGATTATTTGATTAAAGCTCAATAATGGCTCTTAATGTACGCAGATACAGTCTGTAAATATAGACCTGTGTCACCATGACAATACCTCAGTAATGTTATGAAATAAACAGTCCCTGAGATTACATTTTAAAGTAGCTTAAATGTAGTTAAGTCATCTTTCATGTAGCTCTGATATATATGTGATGTAGAATAACTAGCAGCTTAGCTTGGTACATGTTTTAAGTAGCCTGCCCAACACTGACCATTACACATATAAAACAATACATGCAACAGTTCAAGTCACTCATTACAACACTGCACACTGCAAACCTACTGTAATTACAGCCCATCCTACAGTTACTTGTATAATTTCAGATGTAACCTCTCCTCCCAACCTATCGACACCTGCTATAAAAAAAGTAACAAAGAGCGAGAGCTCGATGTGAGCAGGAAAAGGCCCTGGCTGACCTCACACATGTCCGCCCTCTGCGATGCAGACCCGTTGGCCCGCATGGTGAGTCCCTCCCCATCTCGGTCCGCCTCCCTGTCCCTCTCTCCGGCGATGGAAAGGCCAGGCTGAGGAGGGGACGGAGATGGTGGGTGAAGAGCTTCGGTGCAGAACAAGGTCCGAGGGCCATGGAGCTCACAGAAATGGCACAAAGCCACCAACGCATTCATCTATAAAGAAGAAAAAGCAGTTAGAATTAATATAATTTCAGGGAGGAAAATCAGACATATATCGTATATATTGCTGAAGTCAATAAAGTGGGTTTTACTGTGATATCATCCATGCACTGGTATACTGTAACCCTATAAATAACATTCACCCAGGACCACGGCGGGACATACAAACATCACGTGACAAGGGTAAGGTTTCACCTACATAAAGTGCAAAACACCGGACACAGGGGGCTAGACACAGGGTTGATAAACACAAATTACTGGCTATAGCCTGCCAGTTATTCCATTTCCCAGTGTATATTAAAATGAAATTCAAATAACCAATTACTAATGGATCAATGCAGTTTCTTAAAATATAGGAACAAATCGGTTAGTTAGTCAGCCATGCGACATGGTGTAAAGATAGCTACCGCTACCCTGGAAAATTAGCAAGCTTTGACACATAACATTGCACTTCTGAAACTGTCATTACAGCAAATATTGCAATGCATACGTAATAAAGCGATTAAGTCAGGATCCCTACCTTCGCTAGTCGCCCTAAGCAGCCAAATGCTTAAAACACCCCAGTCATAGCGATGTTTTTCAAAACAATTCGGCCACCTACATGCCGTCGAGACTGAAACAGCCAGCTCTTCTGAGCGAGAGAGACGAACTTTAACGATAAAGGAGAATTAATTATAAATAACGGTTTATAAAGTGGAATAATGGTTTGCTTCCCGGGTATGACAGAATATCAGTCGCTACGTCTCGCCTCGCATGCGCGTCATGTGACAGCGAGTCACGCGCAAGCGACGCACAACATGCGCACGTGACACAGCAATGCAGACACGTGACCCACCAAGCCGTATTGTATCCCCAATTCGATTTAGAATTTAGAACTAGTCTTTTGGATGAAAATTGAGGTAACTCCATGGTATTAAGTCACGTTGGCTTAAATCTTTATGTTTCATCTTAATATAAAAAGAGTTACGGTGCTGCTTAACTGCTATTTAAGAGCGAAGCAGCTTGTGCGTATTGGCTAAAACTCTTAACTTTATGTTAAGCAAATGAGGTGTAACATTACATGCCTATTTGCCCACTGACTAGAAAGATATTAAGAATTTACGGAATGAATCATACCTTCCCAAAAGCATTATTGCTGCAGTGTGGGCTGTCTATTTTTACCCTTTTATTGCCATAATTGCGCTTTACAATACCAGCTAGATGTCACAGTGATTCACTTCCTAGTTTGACGACCAAGAGCACGGACAGGGAGACGCAGGTAACTGTGGACAATCCAGAAGGTAGTAATTATAATGTTTAATTTCAGGTCTGATTCGGATTTGTTCAAATACCATATACTGTATTTGAACATATACTGTATTTGTATTTTAAGTATTCTCACAACTAAACTTAAACGCCTCCTGTAAAGCCATTAACGCATAATTATGTTACCTATCATATATGGATTGGAAACTTTCTTGATATATTATTTATAATATTGTTATTCACCAAACGAGTTTACCTGTTTTTCTTTAAGATTGATGTCACGAGTGAAAACTCTCGGATTACGTCATCTCTGTAAACTTCCTGCTTTTACTGATATTGTTAATTGTATCATTCATTATCTAGTGATACTGAAAGTGTTATTCCTCAGTAAAACTATTTTGAAAATTGAAATGATTGCTTCTGTTTAGTCTCCACCTTAAGGGCCTTAATGCATTATTTGATTTATCGAATTTATTTCAGTTATGGCTTCCAATGAATCAGCCAATGATAATGGCCCTAGACTGGTGTCTACATGTCCAACAGTTTCGACTGAGGAACAAGACCTGGCAGGTAACTGTCATACAGAAACGTCTAGAAATGTTTTGTATTAGTTTTAATGATAGTTAAGGGCAGAGAGAAAAAAATATTCCTGAATCTGGATTCTTGCATCCCCCTTTTATTAAATCAAACATCTATCCATCACTGTAACCGCTTAATCCCAACTGGGGTCGCAAGGGGGACTAGGGCGCAGGCAGGAACCAACCCTGGGCAGGTGCCAACATACTGCAGGGTGCGTGCACGCATGTACATACACGGGGCCAACTTAGAGTTGCCAGTCAACCTATCGTGCACACTTTTGGACTGTGGGAGGAAACTGGAGCCCTGGTGGAAACCCATGTGACCGTAGGGAGAGCATGTGACCTCCACACAGAAAGTTCCTATGCCCGACCCAAGGACCGAACCTAGGACCTTCTTGCTGTGAGGCAGCAGTGCTAACTAGTAAATCATTACCTTTAATATACACTCTTAACAATATACAAATGGTTTTGAAATGCAGGGGTTGGTATGTGGCTTGCGACCCTGTACCTGTGTTGAGAAGGTTGCCATTTCTATATGCATCGCTGATAGAGGAATTCCAAAGTCAGGCCCTTGAGTGAGACCCCTAACTCCCAATTGATCCAGGCACTGGATGACACTCTTTTCTCAATTGTATGTAGCTTTGAATAAAACTCTTCTAACGAAATATTGATATTACCCACAGGGTCAAGAAAAAATTCTCAGTATGATGCTATGAGGCATAGTGTCTCCGATAAGTCTGTGCCTTTATATCCTGTATTTTCGTTGCTGTATTTTTTTAAACCTTCCAGGAAGTGCCACAGGTGGGCAGCCAGAGAAACACGAGGGCATTTGCAAGTTTTTCCAGCAAGGCAGATGTCACTTCGGAGACCGATGTCACCTGTCACACAGGTTTTGGCTTTCATCCTCCTCTTTTATCCTGCTGATGTCTTGGTGTGTGAGGTAATATGCAATCGGTCCTCCGTGGTCTCTCTCTCTCTGCAGCATACGTCCCTATACTGCGAGGGATGCGGAAGAAGGGCAACACGGAAAGAAAACCAGCAAGAAGAAGGTTCCAAAAAAAAGTGACTCTTCACCAAAAAACGTAGAGAACGAAGGTGTGTGGGGGGGGGGTTCCTTTTGATAGTGATTCTCAAAGAGAGAATCGTGACCATTGTTTTATTTAATGGAATAACATTCGACATGGGGAACTTTTTGATTATTTTGATTATCGAGTGAATGTTTCATTCTGTTTTTCCCATCAGAACCTTCTAAAAAACCCCGCATGAGACCAGCCAATGAGGTTGTCTCCAGAATTTTGTGGGATTCATCTTTGAACCCGGAGCAGTTTGGGGTGGGATACCTTGACCGCTTTTTGGGGGTTTTGGAGCGCCCATTTTCAGAGTTTTCATGGGACCGCGACGTCTGCAACTGTGACTACTCGGAGGAGCTTGCCATTCCACAGCACAGGATCAAGTATTTTACCTATAAGGGAAAAAAGATCTGGGATAGAGAAAGCAGGATGGATGGTGTGTTTGGCTCCACAGGAGGGCCACTGGAGCCACCTTTTGCTGCCGGGGAATCTGGAGAAGAAGGTGAGATCACATTTCGATACTTTGACTACCCCACAGACCCAGCAGAGTAATGAATGCGCTGGTGTCTGTCAGGTTAGTGGCTTTCCTTGTTGTAATTAATATTGTACTGTCGTTTTCAGCATCTGCTACCTATGAAAGCACAATGGACCATTTAAATGTTGACGCTGAGGATTTTGGAGAGACTCAGCACGACACCACTGAAGATCCAGCCAGCACAAGTAGCCATGTTCTTCCAAGCAATGATATAAAACCCTCTTGCCTTGAAGCAGCTCGAAACAAAACAACACCATATCCTCAAGGGATGCAGGAAGGCAGCTTAACTGACACCATGGAGGGAGTTGATGATGGCCTGGCAGACGCCCCTTGCAAACATACGGAGGCTGGACACAGCACACAGGGTGGGGAAGGTGAGGTGGGCTTGCAGGGAGATGCAGCGGCACATGGGCCTGACTGTGGCTCAGCCTTCACTAGACGAATTGCACTCGCCGACAGACGTGATGATGATCTGAGGGGCGGTGCAGGCGAGGAGGAAGAGTGGAAGGAGAGTTGGGATGGGAAGGAAGAAGAAGCCCACCTGTCCTGGCATTTCCTGTCTGCTTCGGCGGTAACTGCACTTTGTTCTTAGCATGGACGTATCTTGCCTTAGTCACAGCAAGTATGGGGATGATTGTTAGGAGTAACATACTGGTACAACTGGTTGACACCACACCTCTTCTGTAAACACACCGACGATCAAAGGGATCAGTGTTGCCAAGTCATCCTGGCAACATTATGTTTCTTAATGTGGTTTATTGCTTATTTTGAATTTAGTTTGCAATAAAAATTCAGTCAGATAATATTAATATAATCCATCCATCTTCTGCCAGCTTATCTGGAACAGGCCTGGAGCCTCGTATGGGACGCCACACTGTCATAGGCACACACACAGTCACACAGTATGGGCAGTTTTACAGGCACCGCTTCACCTAGACGCCTGTCTTGCGAGTGAGGGAGCAAAGCTGTGCTACCTGGGGAGAGCATGCAAACGTCAAGGGGGGTGCGTGCAGATTTCACACGCAGGGCAGGCAGGATCCACACAACGTGAGGTAGCGCCATGCCACCCTTGCTTTATAATCAGTAATAAGCTTCCTCATTCCTATCTGCATGTTGCTATGCCACTCCTGTACAGATATTTGCTGTTGGAAAAAGTAAAACTTTTTTGTTGTTTTAATTTTAACAGGATCCGATTCCGAAGTGTGCACAGCGTGCTTCGACCCGATCGGAACCTCTGGAGCAGCGAAGGAAAATAAGCAGGAGAAAGCCCACCCACTTTATTAGCTTCCCAGTGGACTCTCCTGCCTTTATCACTGGTTTCCAGTGCCTCCGGAAAGAGGTCACTGCAATCCTCCCCCTCTCTGAACCCTACTGGCTCCCTCCAAAAAGCCTCCATGTCACCCTCTGTCTCCTTACTCTCTCTGGGCCCCGGGAGGTTAACCTGGCATGTCAAATGTTGAGGCGGTTTGCCCAGAGCAGTTGGGTGGTTCCCCTGTCCATCTTCTGTTCACCAGAGCTGAGGGACTTTGGAGGCCGGGTCCTGTACCTCTCTCCACAGCCCTTATCTCAAATTCAGGCCTTGAACAGGCCTCTTCAGGAGATGTTTAAGGAGAAGGGCTGGCTTCACAGAGATTCACTGTCTCCCAATTATCACCTGACTTTGGCCAAGGAGAAGGTCAATGAAGGTGAGAGGAATTTTAAAGGTGTATGGGAGAAGGTCAAAAATGTAGAAAATGTGCGGAGCATCGATTTTGGGACGCTGGCTGTGGACAGGCTGTATTTATGTGCCATAGGGGCCTCCAAGGCAGAAGATGGGTCTTATGAGACCCTGTGTGCTGTCAGCCTTCAGGGCAGCAAGAAATGAGGGGTGAAGGTCCTGGGCACAGTGTTACGTGCCCAGTGTGTCACAGAACACTTTGTTTTGTACTTTTACCTGTAGCTGAATTTTGATTTGAAAACATCCAGGGTATTTGCACGACGCTTCTGGTTTTTAGTCAGGGATTCATGGGCGAAACCGGGTATTATTTGAGTTACCTGGAATTTTAATTTAATCAATAAAAGAGAAAATCCAGAAAGATGTTGAGGATCCGCAAAGATTCTATTGTCATAATTCTGTTTGCACTTTTCGCTTTTTTCCGGCAACAGTTTTAATTTTTTATATTGGGAAGTGGCTGCATTTAAAAAATATATTTCCTTTAAATGAGCTGCTCTTTAAATTACATTAACTGTCATCAAAACATTTGAGTAATTTTTACGGATGTTTGCTTGCCTGTTATATAACTACCAACAGATTTTTTAAAAAGGTCTGAGTTGTCTTCGTCAAATGAATAAATGAATTTGCTAAATATACTAACTGAGTCCTCACGGTTATTTGGAGACTCTTTACCACGGAGGAGCTCTGAGACTTTGAGGGTTAATGCGCTGCATTTATTTTGCATGCATAGCCTAATTAAGCCTATCTTTCACGCCTTGGTAATCACACACGCGGTGGTCTGTGGGACACGTCCGACATGCATAACACACGTTCCCTCCTTGCTCTGTCCTCTTCTCCTCTGTTCACTCTCTTTATCTTTTAGCCTCCCTTCCCCCACACTTGTTCTCTCTCAGTGACACAGAAAAACCAACCTCCCTCCCTCCCTCCCTGTCACACTCCCCCCCCCCCCCTTACCACCCACCTCCAGTCACACACAAACACCCAGTTCTCACTCTCTCCCTCACTCTATTTGTATGTATTGTGTGTTTTTTTTTTTTTTTAATCCTTCTATTTTCTGGTCAAACCATCGAGGCTGTGTAGGAGAGAGCATCCTTTCATATCTCTCTTTATCACTCTCTTTCCATCCCTGTCCTCTGTCTGCATGCTTTGCTTTGTGTTATTCTGCCTGAACACATAGCTGTGAATATTGTTCTGGTCTCTATAAGAAGCTCTTTGTATGTACACATCTTTGCATGCTGATTTGCTCTTTGTTGACATGAACAGCTGCCTGTCTCTTGTTAATATCCATTAGACTTCTCCTTTCCTCTCTCCCCCTCTCTCCCTCTCCCTGTATAAGTGGACTTACTCTCTTTTCTGAGTCTGACTCAATATATGTGCATCTGTATCTCTTGGCATTCCTCTCACTGAAAGAGTAACAGTCCATTCGCAATATACTATTTTTGGTGTCTGGAATTTGTGTACTTTTTATTTTTAAGTTTTGAAATTGTCGTGAATGTTTTGGGATTTTGGATTTCCCGAAGGATTTTTAAAATCACCTTTGGATATATCTTTTTCTGTCCCTTTTTTTTTGTGGATTTTAGAGCCTTTCGCTAACAGTACTGGAAAAATCACTCTTTTGTTTTTTCCCCTACTAAGAGTCTCTGCCCAGAGCTTCTCCATGGAGTGTGTCAACGTGAGACCCCCCGTCAGATCGTATTCCTCGCCTTGCTAATGAGCGCATGGCTGCTCCCTAATCAGGGATATTGTCTGAGCTACCATTGTGTACTGAGTTCTGAACAGGGCTGCACGGAACCCTCAGAGAAACCACCTCCAATTCTTGAGGTCCTCATCCAGGCTGAATATCTTTGAAGAGAAACCGTAAATTCAGCTACATAAGCACTTTTCATTTTTCTCATTTCGTTTTTCTCTTTTCACTGTTGTTCTTTGAGCTGCTTAGGAGATGAGAACTCATGTGAAGCTGTTTGCAATAATGCCCACCAGTAAAGCACTGTGACGGAGAAGGTTCTGATAAAGGCATAAAACTGGCATAAAAGGTAAGTTACAGATGCAGGAACAGGTTGTGTTTTTATTGTGGGCTAAATGTTTAAGCTGTTTGGGTTTTTGCCAGAACTTCTGCAATACGGTGGGTGCAGTCTAGTGATTTGCTTACAATGTGTCTATTATGGATTTACCTCAATGTTACTGTGCCATGCATCTAACATATGAATACAATATTACATGGAGATGAACTTATCGGCACTGTAAAGTTGTGTATAAGCAGGCATGTTTCCTGCCTTTCTTCCCCTGCACATACTTTTTGAATACTGAACACTTCATTTTGGTTGTAGATTTTTATTTCCCAGAGATTTTAAGCAGTTGTTTAAATGTTGTAATCATAATTAGGACAGTAGCGGTCTGCAGGGAACATGGATCATAAAGGACAGTGACACTGAAACAATCAGCATTTATTGGGAGTTTGGGACCATGGTGTCACATGAAGGTGCCTTGTATAGCTATGCTATAAGGTTTAATTCCCTCTTTTCCATTAAATTTTCCCTTTTCTATCCATGCATTTAAGATGATGTCATTAACAGTAGCATGCTTCGACTTGACCTAACAGACTTGCCGCGACAATTTATAGTCATAGAACTCATAATGTGGGAAAACATCACTTGTGGATAAATAAGATGTTATTTTAGGAGAGAGTGTGCCAGGTTTGTACATCAGTGTGAGGGGCGTCTCCTGTCGTTTGTAAATGTCTTCACACTCATCCTGTAGCCTCTGCTCCTGCTTCCTCCGTCTCCGAAAGGGCCTCCTGTTATGCAATACCGCCCATTGTGTTAACAAGCCGACAGAAAGCCTCACATATATGTGATTACATTAACAATTACAAGACTCCAGCAGCAGCTTGCCAGCAACATCCCTGTGGACAGGTGGCTTCCATTTAATGCATTCTAGTCACGCTGTGGAATGTGCACGAATCTGTATATATACTGTCTATAAGTGTGTGTGTGTGTGTGAGTAGTCCTGTTGATCTGTCTTTGATAAGCATTGCGCTTTGCTCACCACAGTTTGTCCAATGCAGATGCTGAGATCTATTGCATGTTAGGAAATCACAAGGCCTGCACCCCCAGTGTGCTCGCTGAAGCATCGATAAGGCCAATCGACAACTGCTGCAGATCTCATTTAAAGTTTCCTCTGGTCCTACTGTGCATTGTGGGACTGACGGCACCTGGGGTCTGGTGCGCTGACCGTGTCCGTGTTTCATGCATTCCCTCGCTTTGCTCTGTGGGTGGGGTGTCGATTGGGGTCACAGAGGTTTCCTCCTTTGTCTCCGAGTCGCTGCGGTGATGTCCATAGCATGTCCTTTCTCCAGCTTCATTTATTCTAGGTACATTTCCCAAGATGTACTGCCTGCCCACTCCCTCTCTAATCTGCACTCATGCTGCTCTCGTTGAAGGCTGGGGACGATGGAGGCAGTTCCTGGCTACTCCCCGTCTATCTGGGTGAGGGTGTGTCATGCCCTACCTCGGCTGGACTTCAACCTGCAAACCCAGGACAACGTCTTCACCCCCGACAGCTGGGAGTACCAGCAGGTAAGGCCTCCACTTTGGCCCCCGCTCCCTGCCGGAGATGTGGACGAGATCACGGCTCAGCAACCTAGAGCATATCACTAAAACACAAACTGCCTCAGTGCATGAAGAGTACCACCTTTTTATTCAGCATAGCCATATATACCTCGCCGGCTGGTTCACTGCATACACCACAGTAATATTCCATCATAGGTTTGTAAACTACCTAAGCGGTATGTGCTCTGCTGTGTTGCTAAATTGTTGTTTAATGGCTAGAAAATGAGCATCAGATATATAGAGAAATAGCAGAAACACTGCAACCCTTCAGTTTAGCTAGACTTGTGAAGCTCATATGTTTTTTAACTCTGCAACATACCTAAGCTCTATGAGTTTGATTTGTTGGCGTTTTAGAAGTCTTTAAATACATTCACTTAAGGGAGTCACTGTCACTTAGACCCATGGCTAACAACATGTAGACAGGGCCTGATTTCTGCCAAAAGATACCTGAAGCGTTGGCCTGAGCTGAACCCTCTCCTGGATCTTTACTGCTTGCATGTGAATGAGTCCTAGGGCATGGAAGATGTGTCAGATAGCTACAGATAGCACAGGTCAATCTAAAATTCATTATTTTATTTTATTTTATTTTATTCATTTAGCAGAACCTTTCATGTAAAGCAACATGGGTTAGCCCGCCCTGGGAACATCTGGGGTTAAGCATCTTGCTTAAAGAGCCTTCAGTGACACAGGATTTGAACTGGTGACCTTCCAATCCTGGGTTTTAAGCCACAGAGCAACACACCACTAGTTCTTTTAGATACTGAAACAGCGTGTAGTTCCATGGATTTCAGCTCTGTGCTCTTGTCCGGCAAGTTGTGGGATCGAATGCTGTGGCCATCAGTGCATCATAGCAGCTCTGGGCTTCATTGTTTTTTTGTTTGTTTGTTTGTTGAGGGTCTCATTCTAGCATGTTTAAGATTAAAACCCCTGAACACTGGCAGGGCTTTCTGTGCAAAAGGTCAGGAAACTGAGACACCTTGGGAATAACTGGACTTGTAACTGGAATTTGACATGGGTGCACCAAGCATTGACTATCACACTGTAGATGCAGCTGGAGAAGTGGTGGGGAACATGGTTTGTGAGACCAGGTGACTTAATTGGCTGAATATGATTATGGATGCAGGAATTGCATTGCTGGTTAGCACAGATGTCTTTATGGATATCACTTACAAAATATTTGAATTAACAAGCCATCTGTTTTGAGACTCCCAGAAAGATTAGAAGTACGTGAGTTAAGATTACAAATAACAGTCCTTTGATGACACTGATTGGTGAATAAATTTGGGGCCGCAGCCTGTTATATCGCGTGGGTGTCAGTCTGTAGGCTTCAGTATGAGTAACTTCTGTGCTGCCTTTGTTACATGTGCTCCCCTGTTTGTCATGGCGCCCCTGTAACTGCAGAATACAGCTAAGCTTCCATGCTGTTCTTTGGCTATGTGTGCGTGGGGCTGTATATTTAGCAGGCAGGGAGAGAGCCAGTGATGTCATCTGTAAAAAGGAAGGGGATTTCATGAGCAATGGAGGCTGGCTGGAGTTAGAAACGCAGGAGGAGATCAAGTAACAGTTCAGGAGGATGTAGAAATGTGGGAGGAGATCAAGTAGCAGTTCAGGAGGATGTAGAAATGTGGGAGGAGATCGAGTAACGGTTCAGGAGGATGTGGAAATGTGGGAGGAGATCGAGTAACGGTTCAGGAGGATGGGGAAATGTAGGAGGAGATCAAGTAACGGTTCAGGAGGATGGGAAAATGTAGGAGGAGATCAAGTAACGGTTCAGGAGGATGGGGAAATGTAGGAGGAGATCAAGTAACGGTTCAGGAGGATGTGGAAATGCAGGAGGAGATCGAATAACGGTTCAGGAGGATGCGGAAATGTAGGAGGAGACAAAGTAATGGCTCAGGAGGATGGGGAAATGTAGGAGGAGATCAAGTAACGGTTCAGGAGGATGTGGAAATGCAGGAGGAGATCGAATAACGGTTCAGGAGGATGCGGAAATGTAGGAGGAGACAAAGTAATGGCTCAGGAGGATGGGGAAATGTAGGAGGAGATCAAGTAACGGTTCAGGAGGATGGGGAAATGTAGGAGGAGATCGAGTAACAGTACAGAAGGATGAATATCAGAGAAGAGGAGCTGGAGAATAGTGGTAAATGTGTTTAAGTAGGTCACAGATTATTAATAGAGGTTCATCTGTGTGTCTAGAGGGAATGGGAGGGCGTGGGGGACAATGGGAAGAGGAAATAGGAATGAAGGAGGAAATGGGAAATGAAAGGAGGGAGGAAGTAGGAAACAGGATTGAGGGAGGAAATGAGAATAAGAATGGAGGAGGCAGTGGGAAATTGGAATGAGGGAGGAAGTAGGAACATGGTCAAGATGGGCAAATACAGTACAAAACAGCAAAAGTAGTACGACATCAGATGGACAGCATACTACAACTTTTCACTTTCATTTGCTTAGTGAAATGGAATGCAGTATTTCTATCCGCACATCCACCCATTCATCCGTCCATCCATCTTCCAACTGCCTTCCTGGTCAGTGTTGTCCCAGACAGCACAGGGCATAGGGCTGGGGTGGAATGTCAGTTATCAAGTATTGTACTTCTGTGGAGGAGACGCCGTAATGTTATCCTCAGCAGGGTATCAGCCCGCTGATAAGGGAGTCTTCTCTTTGTCCAGCAGAGATGAATCTCTCCCAGTCTGGGTGGGCTGTCCCTGTCTGGAGATGCAATCACTTTTACCTTACAGTCTATCTGCCCTTTCCTCTCTCTTTCACACTCTCTTCCTCTGTTTTCTGGTTCCCCCACTCTCCCTTCCATTTCCCACAGACCTTGCTGCTTCTCTCGAGCCTGTCAGCCATTGCCTTGCTTCTGTCCCTCCTGGTTGTGCTCTGCTTCCTGATTCACTACTGCTGCTGTCACCGTGCCGACGGGGGCTCTGGCTCTGAGGAGGACGAGGACGAGGACACCAGCGGGGGACGCGGATACGGTGGCAGGAAGCAGACGGGCATCTGCTGTGTCACCTGGGTCTCGGTGACAGCTGTCACTCTCTGCTGGTGAGATCGCCTAGCAACCATGCTACGTTCCGGAATTCAAGGAAATTGATGTTGACATGTGTGGCACTAAGGGCTCCTGTCATGTTTGCAGTCTGCGGTTGTTCACTGGAAAGTGCAAATGGCTTCTCAGAATGAGGGTTAACTCTCTCTGCATAGCAACTTCCTGTCACCTTTGCTCTTATCTGAAGTCATAAGAGCCCATGAGCATTAAATAGAAGCTTCAGGAAGTGGTGGTAGAGGACCATTGTCACCAAAGAGAGAGGTGATATAGTCTGGTATCAAATCATGGGATACTGTGATGTTCTTGCTTCTGTTTATCTCAGATACTATTTAGTAGTTTTTTCCCTAATGTGAATCTCACGTGAAACTATTAGGGTTTCAAAAATGCAGAGAAAATTATATTCTCTGATATTTTCTTTTTAAACCCTTTTATGTTTTTATACTTAATATGGTGTGTTGTTTATGCATTTAAAGACCTATTTGAAACAACTGTAAAAGTAAATTCATACTTCCATGTAATTTTCTGGTCCTTTAAAAACCATTGGCTATTATATGGATTAACTATTATTAGTTAAATTTTCATAAATAGTAAACTGAAAGACTAAAGCTGAATCTTTCACACTAAGTCATCAAGTTTTACCTGGCTGTACAGCAGCACAATAATGTGAAGGTTACTTACAGCTTGGTCCAATCAGCAAAAATAATGCCAGGATTTAGTAAATAGGATTAGAAAATAAATTACCTTGCATATTCCAATAAATAGTAGGCTACCTGTCTGTTCACCCCTGTCCATCTAAGCAGAATTATGACAGTCTGAACCCCCCCGGTGATATTACAATCGTATTCAGGGTAATGATGTCCAGGTTCTTATATGTTCAGGACTTTGTTGATTTAAATTTCCACCCCCCTGAAGTTTCCTAACTACAAGCTCTGCTACACATGGCGATGACAACGATCTACATGTACTGGAAAAAAGTTTCTGAAGAACGTGACTGGTGTATGGTGTCATTCAGCAAAGGAAGCAGATCCTAGATACCTCCTCCTGTCCATCCTGCGCAGCGTATCTTATGTGTTTCTCTATTTCTACCAGAAGACTGATCCCATTTGTAAATCTTCTCTTTTTTCCTTATTTTAGTTTTAGCAAATAAATGTCACCCCCTCCTATTTTTCCTTCTGCCTCTTTTTCTCTCTTTTTCTCCTTTTCCAATCTGGGTCACATACTTCACAAGAGATTGGACTGTACCACTTTTCACAGGATTAAGGGGTATTAAGAAATACCATTATTTGGATGTATAAATGACACAAAACTTGGCGTACAGATATTACCGGACCAAACATATTCCAACTCTTTCCTATCCATGTCTTACTCTTGTTCGCATTCTGTCTAAAGTACGCACACCAACTGAATATAGCACTCTCTTGTTTCTTTTTTTTTGTAGTGTTGCCATCGGCATTGGTTTCTATGGCAACAGTGAAGCCAACGATGGAATGTATCAACTGACCTCTTCGCTTCTCACAGCCAATTATACACTGGGCTCTATAAATCTGCTGGTGAGGCTCTGCATAATTGATTAAGAATTGTTCATTTTCAGGGACACTTGTGGGAAAGTTCTTGTTTTGATCAGTCTGTCAGGCGGCCTCTGGTCTAGGCGGTCGTGCCGATGCGTCTCTGGTCCCCTCTCATCCCCCGCGTCTGTTCAGGTGTCGGACACGATCGCGGGGCTACAGCTCTCTGTTTCCGGACCCCTGACCACGCTGGAGGAACTTTTCAGCACCAGCATGCCATTCCTGGTGTCCACTCGCACCTGCAGACGCCTGTCGGAGACGGTGGTGACCTCCCTCTCCTCCCTGACGCTAGGCCCGCCCCCCAAGATTCCCCCACTGAGAAGCAGAGGGATTAATGGCAGCAGCGTGCTCACCTCTCTCCCTCCCACCCTCACCCCATCTCGCTTTGACATTTTGCGGG
>JABFEB020000132.1:2074836-2092986 GCA_019775895.2 Stomatorhinus ivindoensis
AGCAAGTCTTAATGATCAGTGAGCGGTGAAAATTTCACATTTTTGTTATATATTGTCTATATGGAAAGTTACTGTTAAATCATTAAAGTTCATGAAATGCTGTTTTGTTATTGAAAATTGTTCTGAAATTCTGAATAAAAATGTGACGCAGACTTTTGATCAGGCAGCATCAGAAGCCAGCCCTAACCCTAACCCTAAGTGCTGGGCCCCGTCTGCTGAGTGCCGACCCTCCCGTGTCTTTCTGCCTGGGAGATGTTCTCACACTCTGCCTTCCCCAGGTGGCTGTCTTACGTGCTGCTGCTGCTGCTGGACCTGGTGGTGTGTCTCTTCATCCTACTGGGACTGGCAAAGCAGGCACGGTGGCTCCTGGTCCTGTGAGTATACACATATACACACTTTCAGTAGAGAAATGCTCAATGAAGTTTTAATTAAAAAAACAAATGTGATGTTTGAAGGAAAAAAAAGATTGGTTCAGAAAGATAACCCAATCAGATGGTAGAGGAGGTGGGTCTAAGCAACTGGAGGACGTGGGACCAAGACCTGATTGGTTGATCCCGCCTACTCTAGTTGCTTGGACCCACCTGCTGTACAATCTGATTGGTCATCTCTCATTTTTTGTTCTTCCCTCAGAATATTTTTGGGTAAATAAAACTCCCATGAGCTAGAGAAACAGATTCCATCCATCCATCCATCCTTTAATCCTGGTCAGGGTCATGGGAGACACAGATACTGTATGTCTGTAAGCCTTGCTCTCTTTAAGGTGCGGATGTGTAATAGTGGTTGCAGCATAACGGTTTTCTCCTGCTTTCAGGATGACTGTGCTCGCTTGGCTGACCCTCTTCCTTAGCTGGGGCTCCTTGGGGCTGGAAACTGCCACTGTGGTGGTGAGTATCATAGCAACCGCAGCCAAGGAGGCGAGCAGGCAGAGCTGGGGGGATGGGGGGCACTGGGCCGTGTTCAGCATGGCAGCGCGAGCCTGTCAGGGACCTTGCCAGGGAAGCCAAACACAGCTGCTGTCACGCTGTGCGTTACTGTCATCGTGTGAGGCTGAGAGAGCGTGCTCCCCGTTGGGTGCCATGGATACAGCGAGCGATGCTGCACGCCGCACGGGAGCTGGCCCCGAGCCCGACAATGGGTACCGGGGGCCAGAAACAGATGACTGTTGTATGAAAAAGAGATATTTTCGTACCAGGGTACACAGAGCTGATTAAATTTATAAAGACGTTATTGCAGTGAATGTGTAATGTACTAAAAGAAGGCTGGCGATGGGATTGTGCCGCTTCTGTGAAAGGAAAGGATGTGTGTGAAAAGGGACAGTGTTTCTGGGAGCTAGGGAGAGATGTCAGAGCCTGTCAGTTCAGAGGCTCGCTGTCTTTATCCGGCAGCGGCGAACAATCCCATAGCTGTCAGGCTGCTCACGCTCCTCTCGCTGGAAAGCCCATTGATGTCCTCCCTGGGAGGGGGCGGGTTAACCCTTCGCGTTACAGCGTTCACTTTAAATATGAATCAGGGCATGCCGACCTGTATCATGCAGTAAATCGGGTAACAGGTGAGAAGTGTGTCAGTTGGTCAGTGTGTCTCTGTCAACCTACCTTCTCTCTCTCTCTTTCTCTCCCTCTCTATCAGGCTCTAAGTGACTTTTGCTCTGATCCCAACACCTTTGTAGTCAACTCCTCTCATTTTAATTCGGGAACCAGCGCAGGTAATGGATATTATTGTATCCAGCACGTGGAATCTGCATTCTAGATCTGAGTGGCCATTAAATGAATTGTGCTCTCTTGAAAACCAGAAGTACTGGATTACTACCTGACGTGCAGCAAACAGATGAGCAGTCCTTTCCAGCAGGTAATGAATCATTCCCAGTGCGATTTATAGCAGTGCAGCATCAATTATTGTGTATTTAGTGACCTTCCCTTCTGGGTATTATAATCTGTGTATATGAATGCAGCACCTTAAAGATTACGCTAACCAGTGCCTCAATGGTTCCCAGCTGCTGACCCAGTCCCAGAGGGCGCTGTCCAGCATTCACACACACCTCTCCAGCCTGGAACGAGAGGCCCTCTCACAGTTCCCTAAAGCAGAGGTACACCCAGGCAACACCCTCTGGAGGGACCAAACAGCACTGGCAGACAAACTGGCTTTTTTTTTGCAGAATATTTGCAGAGAACGTCGTGTGACGTACTTTCTCGTCTTTGCACAGAGGCCACTTAGGGAGGTCCAGCTGATCCTCAATGCGACAGAGAGTAACTTCCACCAGCTCGTCGCTCTGCTGAACTGTCGAGGTCTGAACAAGGTACTGGACCTGGAGGAGATCATAGGCGCAAAAGAGTATCACTGGAGCAGGATAGGACTGCTTGTCAAGTGTTCTTTGAAGGAAAAACCTTCCTGGTTTTTATGTGAAGTGTTTGCATCATTTGCAATTATTCACTCTCGTCATGTAAGATTGACTTTTGTTGGATGAATAGGAATCATAACGGTACCTCCAGTAGAGGGTGACTTGACGTGCTTTCATTTGGTTCTTTAGTGCTAAAGATCATTGCAAACCAGTTACAAGAAGCTTGATTCTATGGAAAAAAGAAAGACCAATTCTTAGAAGGCAAAAGGCCACGGATATTCTGCACACACAAAAAGTGCATTGCATGGAAAGATGGTGACGTGCAACAGCGTTCTGCCGTGACCTACATCAGGGCAGCAGCAGTGACAAACTGCTTATTTTTGGGGTCATTACCCCCCCTTGCAGGTCAGAAATGGATACTGCAAGATAATGACTTAAGCCTCATTCAGGGGTGGGCAACCTTTAAGGCAGCTGATCAAACTCTTAAGTGAGTACACTTCCAATCAATCAGTCCTCTATTTAGTAATCTAATTATGGATTTGCGGCAAAATATCACATACACAATGGCCCTTTCTGGATGATATTTCCCACAGGGCTCACGAGAAACCATCCATCTAATATGAGCTAACAGGAAGTCTTAGAGACAGGGTCCATACGTAAAGGGAATAATACTGCTTTGTGAGCAAAAACATGACAATTAGTATAAGGAATGTGGGTATTCTTGGCCTAGAGCTGTAAAGCCTCATTGAAAATTTTTAAAGGACCCCTTAAATGAGCGTGAGACAAAGGGTTTTGCTTCATGGGTGATTCGGGGGTGGGGGAAATACTCACATTCTTTGTGTTTTGGCCAGTGGAAAATATCTGCGGTACACTGAGCTGAATTAAGCTACAGCAACATGCGTGAGAGAGCTGCGGTTGTGTTACAGCAGCTCGATTGACTTGGGATTGGCTGCATGCCAACTTGTCTGTCTGTCTGTAGACAGACAGACGGACAAACGGATGAGCGTATGGATAAACGATTGAATGGATTCAGAGGTGATGAGGAGCCCGGAGAAGCATGCTGACTGATCCCAATTTCAGGAGGGCCAAACTTTAATAGGTGTTTCATTTATTTACTCTATAAGAGAATGACATTTGTCAGCTTCATTGGACAAAACCATGTGTTTACAACTAAATGCAAATGAGCAGAGGGCGTGGGTGCTGGGAGCGTTAAGGAGATGGCAATGAATGTTGTTTTGTCTTCATTCAGTATGTTCTTAACAATATGAGATGTGTGAGATCTGGGCACAAAGAGCTATTTGTGCAACTGGCGAGGAGCTAAGGGTTTACTGGAGATAGCTGTGTGAGGACACTGTTCTAGGATGGGCTTGGGCCACGCAGCTGCTCAAAGGAGCAAAACGTGGGCTGTTCCTCACCATTTCTCTCCTGGCTTCCTCTTTGCCCATTAGTGATTTCGTGGCTGTAGGGCTTTTCCTGAAGATACAGTACTGCAGGACTCACACTGGTGCTGAGATGTTTATCAGTTTATTGTCAGTTTTGTTGGCTGCTTGCATGAAAGGGTGAGCATAAGAAAGAATCTCCCTGCGTCCATCGCACATGAAATGCAACTCTCAGCCTACGGTGAATTTGTGATGCTTTCATATCTATGTTCTGGTGACATGTTTTTGGTTTTTGTAAAATATGGTTCACAGACGCTTGGTACGCTTATTAATTGAGTAACAATATTGCACATTTAGTGCCTTTATAACAAAATCATTACTTTATTCTTTTATAACTTTATTCTTACAAAAAATGTATATCACGTTAGAAACAAGTTTCAAACATTCGGTTCAAGTTGTAGTAAATTGAAGCCCAAACTATAATTCTTCAAGAGCTGTTCTAAGTTAAAAAGTTAATTGACAAGCAACTTCACTGCCTGCTTTTTAATTAGTGACACCTTTGCAGTAACAAAACACCAAACATTTTGCAAGAACAGAACTGAACAAGTCAGTCAAAAAATTATGATATTAAAAAGAAAATGTCTATGTGGGACATATGTGTAGATGTGTGAAACTGATGGACTTTTGTTACGAAACCAGTAAATTTGCAATATTCTTAAAAACAATTAAGCAAGCGTCCCAACACTGCACATCAGCTCATTCCTGCGTCACTCTCATTCTTAGGATTACACGGACTCTCTGAAAGGCCTGTGTTTTGATGGCGTAGAAGGGCTGCTCTGTCTCTCGCTCTACTCCTTCCTCTCAGCGCTGGCATTCACCGCCATCCTCTGCTCTTTGCCTGGGGCCTGGAGGAACTTCCCCAAGTAAGTCAATCAGCAAGCAGCCCCCCGTCTACCGGAGTCTGTGCCGCATGATTTATTTAAATGTCTAAGTGCTTCCGGTCGTCTCCACATAACCATCACTACAAATTCTCTCAAGCAAACTATTCTCCCTTGTGTTAAATTTGTATATTTGTATGAATAATTGATTTCTGTTTCTCCTTGGGTGGAGTAGTGATGTGGAAGAGTATGAAGACTCCGACAGTGAGAATGAAGACCCCTTCACTTCCCATCAGGCACGTAGACAGACGGCCATGGGTCCCCAGCGTGGGGCTCTACCCACCTTCTATAGTTGCCAGGGGGCCAGCTGGATCCCCCCGTTTTCTAGCGCACCGCCCCTCCCGTGAGTAACAGACGCAGACACTCAGACAGACAGATAAACCGTAACCATCGGCTGATTTACTAACTGACATTAATGTGCATGCCTGTCCACTTGCTAAATGTACATCATTTTGTGAGCCATTAGACAGACACCAGCATTAAAGAGCTAAAGAAATGCTGAGCTGATGCTTCGCTAATGAAAGCACAACTATAGTGTGTAACCACAGCAGCGGCCATGTAGAACTGGCTTACATGGGCAGTAATTTTTGAAGTACAAATTAAACCTAAGCTGTTTGATACCGACTGAAAACATAATAAGACTAACTCTGATTCTGCAGTCATAGACATCAAATAAACCGGCTAACTGTATGAATGCGCTTCCTGGCAGTGTAATTATAAAGCCTATTTAAAGAAACGCAGGCGGATGCACTGACAGGCTCTCACAGCAAAACAAAACACAAATCTGTCTGTCTGTTTGTGTGTCTGTCTGCCAGTCTGTCTTTCAGTGTAAGACAGGCATAGATTGGCCTCTACGAGACAAAACTCATATTCAGAAGAACTATGACCTTATGTAGGTAAATGTGTCCAGGCACCCCCAACCCCCTTCTGAGCCCCATCTGCATAGTAGCAATCCACTCTTTACAGTCTGCATATATAATAGATGTGAGGTTTCTACCATCTCAAAACCCATGTTCAAATCATACATGTGGGCATGTACAGTGTTTCCTAGTGATGGACAAAATGACGCCTCATGAACCATTTGCTATATTTTGACCCCACTAGATGGTGCTCTCTGTTTAGAAAAGGACACAAAGCATGCCGCATAGCAAACCAAGAGCACCATCTAGTGGGGTCAAAAAATACAGCAAATGGTTCACAAAGTGTCATTTTGTCCTTCACTAATACTTCCTATAATGTTTACATTTTAAAATATATTTTATGAAAATGATTTCTGAGTAAACTAAGCCATTCTGTCTTTGTCTCTGTTCTCTGTTTTTAATTCCGCTGTGTTGCTCAGGTACATCCGCATTGTACATCGCTCTTTTCTCCTTCCAGATTATGCCAACACAGATACTAATCTCACCACCCCTTTCTCCTTTCCCTTTACCCCAATGAAATGTCCTGCTCCTCTTCCTGCTTTCCCCTGCGGCGCCCCCCCCTTTCCACTTCCGTGTCCTGGCAGGACTCCAAACGCTTCCTGCAATGGCAGCCCTGGCTATGAGGCCATGCCCCTGGCGGCCAGGCGCCCCTCTCCTCCCTCCGTGAGTTCCTCTGCTCTGCCGACTTTCCCACCATGATGGCTATTAATGCAAGTCCGTTTTCAGTGATGCATGTTTGTTGATTTTTATACCTGTGGATTTATTGAAATCTGATGCAGAAACTTACTATAAGACCCAATGATTCACTGATCAGTTAACTGATACCACTTTGTTTGATTATGGAAGCATACTAACTTTCAACATATGACATTCAGGAAATAACTGTTTTCTTTCTTCTCTGTCTTCCGAATCCCTTCGTGGTCTTCTTATGGATCAATGTTTCTGGCCGGACAGTATTCTCTTCCAGCATGTTAACTGGCTACAGGGACAGTGAATCAAAGCCAAGTCCTGCCCACTCAAGAAATTCACATTTACACTAATTATTATGTGTATAAGTATAGCAAATGTTCAGTTTCATAAAAATGAAAACATTACTGATACAAAGAAGCTAATCTCCATACATAAAGTTAGTAACATTATTACGGTTGATATGAGTTTTAAATGAATGGAGTCCTTGATTAAGCCCCGTCCCTTTTTTCCAATAAATGTCAGGGATTTAATAAGAGAAATGAGTCTGGAAACCATGAGCCAGTCAGTCTTTGTGAACCGTTTCAAGGTGATGTTTTATCCGATCATAAATTTGTGTTTTTATATTGCATTAGAAATTACACATTTTCAGTGTTACTGGTTTGCAGTTTCCTTACTTTCTGGATCTTTTTCCCCCGAAGAGCATGCTAAATAACATGCATATTCCTAACCTCGACCTTATCATTGTAATAATAACGTGTGTGAGTGCTGCTCCCAATAACATTGGGCTGAAGCAGAGAGAAGGATCAAGCAGGAGGGCCGCAGTGCAGCTCCAATGAGTAACAGATGACGATTTCTGCTTCCTGACACATGGTGTCAATAGCAATAATGCAAACAGAAGAGAGTGGTACAGTACGATGTCTGTGTTTGTAGGAGCTCTTCTCCTCACGGTCTGTATATATAGCATGCTGGAGATTGTACCCGATTCCCTTGATCAGCCTTGTCGATCCTTAAACCGAGTTTGTATGGTATTAATGCTCCTTTTCAATGGCACTGTTTTTCATTCCAGATTCTACTACAGATAAATTAATAATAAAATCTTTTCTTGGCAAGTATGCAGAAGTGAACCCTCATGTCTCTTAATTGGCACAGCCGTTGATCCAAGTCAAATGAGTCAGTCAGAATCACTGCTTCGTATAAATATCAAGGTAATTTTATTGTTTGCAATTCTGCTGAGCCCGAGTGAGTGCGAGAGGGCGCTCTCATTCACTGTTATGTGCATAGTCGAGTGGGTAGAGACAGAAGAACAGACAGACAGACAGACTCCAGATACCACTTGGCTATTTCCTGGCAACTATACTGTACTTGTTCTCTGCATAGGTGACCAAAAACATAGATATCATTGCATTTTTCTAAAAGGTACAGTGCATAGGTATATAAATAGACAAGACAAGTAATGCATTAGTTTCAAAAAAATTTCAACAGCTGGTCTGTAACAGCTCTTAACAACCCCCCCCCCCCTATTTTAAATAGTCTCCTGGGCATTCTCTATGTGTGCGTGCATTTGTGTGGGACTTCATAAATGTTTTAACACTCATGTACTGCCTCCAAAAAGTGGTTCTTTTATAAAGGCTTTCAGTCTGATTTACCATTTTTAAAACTGGAGTTAAGAGTTCCACCCTGAAGAAAATGCCTTGTTGTCCCTGAAGTGTCACTTCTTTCTCTCGTCGGGGGTCAGCCAGCTCCCATCTTCCTCCACCTCCCTTTGGACAACAAGGAGCATCTCTGACACGTCCTGAGATAGCTGCTCACTGAGGAAGACACTAAACGAAAGACAGCAAGAAAAACTTAGCACTATGCCAACTGCTGAGACTAAGCACTGCGTTAAAGCTTCTAGGAACTCTATATATACTATATAAAAATTTTATTTTTACAGATGCTCACTGAATAGTCATGTGGTCAGAATTCAAGTTCCTACATCTTTTGAGGTCCAGAATGCAACCCTGATTTGCTCATGAAGGCATAATCAAATGAGGTTAAATTGGATTACACAAACATATGAGCCTCAAATGGCACATGGTGCCTTTAAGATTTGATGTAAACAATTTTATTTAATGCTTCTGAAATGCCCTGCAGCAGGTACACATCAGATGTCAAAATAATGACACTCATTAAAGAAATCCAAACTGCAACTACACTTTGCATACGACGCACAAATTTAAAAGATGTTTGCAAACAAGTCCTAATACCACAGATGAACCAAACTCCTTAATTCCGTTACATTCTCCATTCTCACCAATCCTCTTCCCCACTGCCATCCTTCTCACCGAAGTTCAGCTTCGCCTCCGATGCAAATGGGATTCTTAAGCTTAGAGTCCAGATTATAGTAGGATCCACTGACTTGCTTCACAGCCAGCCAGTGCCTTCGCCTGAGAGGGAGGGACACCATTCCCAGTGAGACCCGGGAAGGGACGTTCAAGATGAAACCCTGCACCTGGTCTGCACACAGACACTGTACAGACCTGAGAGAATGAGAGACAGAAGGAAGGGCAATGTTTCCAGAAACTCTGAAACCAAATACCAATCAATCACAGAGTTACGGCAATGTTTTATGAAGTATCTTTTTGGCTTGTTTGCCGACTTGAACTCCAGCAAAGGTGTTCTGCCTACATTCTACATTTTACAATAAATGTTACAATAACTAGTCGGACAAGCCGGTCAACTGCATGCACGTCAGACTGTAACAAAAGACAGACACCCTAAGGATCAAGGCAGGTGTGAGAGGATCAGTCATAATACGAAATGGTTCGGGTCATACCTTCGTTTGTCCCACCATACTGCAGCCAGCCCCCGACTCTGAAGTGCGGCCATAATCACGTTAACATCGTAGTTCCCTGTCCCTAACATTGAGCGATGAGGATTCACGACACACTGCGGCGCCAAACTATAAGAGACGGAATATAAAATGCACTTTGACAAAATTGCAGATCAGAGAAAGGCGCGACAGTGAACCCGATGACGGAAGTGTAGAGAATATTAACGTTTGGATTCAACGGGAGCTGTAAAATTACACCATCGTGGAGATGGAGTACAACGAGAAGCAGAACAAGGAGTGAAATATGCCAATTTCATCATACACATGGAGCTGCGCCACCCATAATGCGGTCCTGTTGCACGAGATTACCGCTTGCATATCTCGTCGGCTGTCTCCTTCGTGAAGACTTTCTCCTGAAGTACGTTGTTCAATGCATGAATGGCACACAGCTCCAGCCTCTGCTTCTCGTGGAAAACTTCTCCTTCGCTCATGCTCGTCCCTGCCGAGCAGAAAGGTAGCTGCAACGGTCCCCACAGTCGGTGCAAAAACGCAGACTATTTGGGGGAAATATGACAAGTATTATAAAATTCACTAGTTCTCATAACTGGGCACTTCAAGAACATGCATATGAATGATGCTACATCAGATACTCCAAACTGCAAAACACAGCACTAATATAAGTTACTGCACGCAATATGAAAAAAATCCAGCAAAAACATGAAGCAAGAAAATATGTGGTCGTCCTGGACACACGTTAATAGTTTAAATATCTGCATATTAATGGCTGTCACTGTAAAAATATAATTACCGTATTTGTAGCTGCAGCAAATGCTGAGCTAGCGGTGTAGCTAGCTAGCTACCAAGCAACTGTAAAGCGGTAGTTTCAAATCAAGCTCAAATATCTCATTCTTGCACGCTGACACTTATATAGCTTTCATGTTATAGCAAATATTAACATCAATAACTATGATTAAACTCGAATCTTTTAGTGACAAAATAACCTGCTCTATAATTCTATTAAAATTAACCACTACTAATTCCTTTTGTGGACTTGTGAAAGCGGAAGTCGTCTTGTTTTTATTGCAAATCGTTAACGCCCATTTGAAGGGTGCGCGCTACTGGGGAATTCACATTTTCAGTACGTCATATACACTCGCCCAAGTCAGTGGCACATGCGTATGAAAACACCGTCGCTAGACGAAGCCGCGTGGAAAACCTGAACAGCTTTCAAAATATAATTGCAGAATGAATTGTTAATTACTCCACAAAGCGCCAGTAAAGCAACGTCGTTTAGTGTGAAAACTGTCCTATCCATAATTTGTTTAGCGCGCCCAAATGGCGTTCTGAGATCGTCACATGCATTGGCGAAAGTGGGAGTTGAAGTTTATTTAGGCTTAGCCATTTTCAACTACACAGTCATTTGTTTGCGCATAGGATTCTGCGGAATATGCGAAAATCTGCTATACATATAAAAAAAATATTATAACATTATTAGTTATGATTATTATAAATGAATGACGTTTAGAATGCATAGCGTTGCTTCATGAAATTACTGTAATTCACGCGATATTTCCTTTAATGATTTCATTTTATTACAGGTTAAAAAATCTCTTACAATGTTTGGATATGCAGATATTCAGGCCACTGACACTACTCAGGAATGATTGGTATTGAGTTAAATTAATTTTATACTTGTTACACCAAGCTGGGTGCCAGGAATCTCCAGATGAGATTGGGAACAAATCCAAATACCTTATTTACTGCAATGCTCCCATTCGGAATATCCCCCAGTCCCTGTACCCTATGTAGCCTTGCATAAGTTGTTGAAAGATGTATGAACACATTCTGTTTTAGTGTTATCCCGATTACAATCAATTATATTAACACGGTTAACTGGCATATGCTGGCTATGTTGGTCTGGTAAAATCTGATGCTGAAGTGCACTCTAGTGGAGATTAATGTATTTTGCTATATAATAGTGACTGGTGTGCATTTTACCCATTTTGCCCCTATTTCAGGTTATGTAATCTTCACTGTCCTCACAAAACTGTACAGTCTGATAGCTAATTTAGACTTTGGGGGAATTAATGTCTGAAAAAAATGTTAATGATAAAAAGACATTTTTTACATTTCTACAGACAGTTAGACACTTATAAGGAGTCAAACAAAAACGCACATAAGAATAGAAAAAGGACCAAAAACAGGAAGTTGAAATCATACTTTATTTCAAATAAAGATGGAAAAGTTTGCTTTAAACTAGTTTTAGTAAAAGTGCAGGTATTCTCCTAGTCCACCTTCAGCACGTGCTTTAGTGTTGTCAGGGGTCATTCCATTTTAATTCAACAAATTGAACCAAACAAACTGATCTTTACATCACCACTTTTGATTTTGATTAAATTTGGCATGTGAATTATTTACACATACCTCACAAGCTCAGAAATATTTTTGTTCCAGTTCACATGGAGTGTCTTATCTACACCTACAGCTTCTTATCTATGTCTCAGGTAGTAAACAGAATGTTTTCTTATGAGCTACTGAGCTTTATGACTTAGCTATAGCTTGTTGGAAAGCCAAAAAAACATTTAGCTTTCATTTTCATTTCATCTTGTGAACTGCATTTTCCCCCCTATTTTTTGGTTATTAAAAAATTGCAAGTGGGAGTCCATCCATCCATCATCTTCCGGTTTTCTGGGTCGGGTCATGGGGGCAGCAGTCTAAGCAGGGAAACCCAGACTTCCCTCTCCCCGACCACTTCGTCCAGCTCCTCTGGGGGAATCCTGAGGCGTTCCCAGGCCAGCTGGAAGACATAGGGGTCTTCCCCGGGGCCTCCTCCCAGTGGGACATGCCCAGAACACCTCACCAGGGAGACATCCAGGAGGCATCCTAATCAGATGCCTGAGCCACCTCATCTGGCTCCTCTCAATGCGGAGGAGCAGCGGCTCTACTCTGAGTCCCTCCCGAATGACTGAGCTCCTCACCCTATCTCTAAGGGAGAGCCCAGCCACCCTGCGGAGGAAACCCATTTCGGCCACTTGCACTCGTGATCTCGTTCTTTCGGTCACTACCCACAGCTCATGACCATAGGTGAGGGTAGGAACGTAGATCGACTGGTAAATCGAGAGCTTTGCCTTTTGGCTCAGCTCCTTCTTCACCATGACAGACCGATGCAGCGCCCGCATCACTGCTGACCCTGCACCGATCCGCCTGTCGATCTCCCGCTCCATCCTTCCCTCACTTGTGAACAAGACCCCGTGATACTTAAACTCCTCCACTTGGGGGAGGACCCCCTTCCCGACCCGGAGAGAGCACCCCACCCTTTTCCGGCTGAGGACCATGGTCTCGGATTTAGAGGTGCTGATTCTCATCCCAGCCGCTCGGCTGCGAACTGCTCCAGTGAGAGCCCAAGGTCTCGGTCTGATGAGGCCAACAGAACCACATCATCTGCAAAAAGCAGAAACCTAATCCTGAGGTCATCAAACCAGACACCCTCAACACCCTTGGCTGTGGCTAGAAATTCTGTCCATAAAAGTTATGAACAGAATTAATTACAAAGGGCCGTTCAGGAGTGGGAGTAACTAGTCTTATTTTATGTAACCTATTACACATGTATATGTAGTGCTTTGATATAAAGCATTGCCCTTTTACTTAGTCCCCTTTATGACATAAATGAGTAAAAGTATTTAGAAAAATATTTTTTTGTGCCACAAAAAACAAAAACTTGCTATTTAAAGGGGAGGAGGAGTTACGAGGCTAAGATAGCACTGTTTTTGGAGACTTTCTGTTGAGCATATACTAACTAGCTCAGAAGTCTTCAACAAGGCAGGCGTTGGGTGTGAAACATGACAAGAGACACAGAATCTTTAGAACACTGGGTTAAGTCAGGATGTCTTTTTGCAGACCCCCCCCCCCCCCCCTCAATAAAGTACACATTCAGAATCATTTAGAGTGGGTCGGAGAACACTTTAGCAAAGTGATTCTTACTGATGAATAAAGGGTAACACTAAATGGACCACATGGGTGGTCCAAAGGGTGGGTCATGTGTGATGGGGAAGCTCCTGCAAGACTGATGCAACAACGGGGAGGTGGTGGTACCATGATCTGAGCAGGGATTGTCAGCAATGGAGTCACTGGGACATTCAAAGGTGACAATGGGGTGAAGTTTAGCAGTGAGAACTTCTGCACGTTACTGGAGGAGTTTTTAAGAAGAACTGCATGTTTATGGAAGATGATGCCCCTTCGCATGCTCCCAGAAGTACAGCACACTTCCTAGCTGGAGAAGAGTTCTCTGTTATGCAGGCTGATGACTTGGGCACCATCCACACCTGACCTGAATCCCATCAAGACCATGTGGGTGCTGGTGGAGAAAGAGCTTTATAAGCAGGGGGAAGCAAAGCAAGAGAAACGAAACAAGCTGTAACTGACTGAAAGACCAAGATTACAGAAAAGGGGGAGTTATATAAATACATAAACCAGATTGCGTCTTGTTCCTGGGTAAAGGAAAGACTCCTAAATTGTATTCCTGTTTATAAGTTTTGCATACGGTTAAACAATCCTACCCATTTAGACAATAAAACACAACTGGCATTATCTCATCATACAGCGATATTAACATTTTTTTGTTTTTAATATTCATCTAAATAACCTAAAGCAACTGACATCCTCAAAGGATATTCTCCCAGGCACTCTTATTTAGCATAAAGTTATTGATCAGTTTGATGGAACTGTTCACAAGATATGTAAAATAAACACATTTGCATCATACGTTTTTGAGCTTTCCGTCGAGCTGTGGCAGTGCCATGTAACTCTTACGGTAAAAAGGTTACAGCTCGTACGGAAACACTTTGTGTTCATTTTTTTGCTACCCTCTGTGTAGAAAAGCCTATATCGCAATGGATTTTTCTTTTTAAATAAACATAAATCGCAGATGACAATGGTGAAAAGATCAAAAGGGAATTTTCTTAAAACACCAGAGGATTTCTGGTATCTGGCAGCAGCAAAACTAGTTTCTTGGCATTATTACAAAAAACAGATTATTTATAGTTAACAAATCCAAATCAAACCTTATTCATTAAACAGACTTAAGCAGAAAAGCCATGATTAAATCTTATAAAGCAAAGTAAGTAATTATGCAGCTAATATTTAGACATATGACGGCATGCTTGAGGCATTCATGAAATCTGGCACAGCAATGTCCTATGGCAACAAGGAACAGGGAAAGAGATGATAATCACTCAGACTTAGCACATTCTTGGCTACACGTGCTCATCATTGATATAGAAGATATCACGTCAGGTCATGCCAGAGATGTTATTGGACATAATGACAGACACCTTTTTGTATTGCCCCAATTTCCAAGCAGCAAGTAAATACAGACATGGAGAAATTATTACCCCCCTTTCTGAAAGTGAACAAAACCTGATTTTCCAAAGAACGAGTATAAAAAGTGTTTACAAGATTCTTCCAAAAGAAGATTAAATCTTCAGGAAGTCTGATAAAAATATTCTACTGGTGTTTGGAGTTGAGATAAGAAAAAAACAAGAATGGCAAGACCAAAATTAACCCACTGATAATCAGTAGTGTACCAAATCTGCAAGAATGTTGACCCACAGGAACCTGAAATAGCTGACTCTTGTCACACCTCTGGGACCTGGGTTTGAGTCCCCGCCTAGGTTCCATGTGTGTGGAGTTTGCATGTTCTCCTTGTGCCGTCGTGGGGTTTCCTCCGGGTACTCCGGGTTCCCCCCACAGTCCAAAGACATGCTGAGGCTGATTGGAGTTGCTAAATTGCCCGTAGGTGTGCCTGTGTGAGTGAATGATGTGTGAGTGTGCCCTGCGATGGGCTGGCCCCCCATCCAGGGTTGTTCCTTGCCTCGTGCCCGTTGTTTCCGGGTAGGCTCCGGACCCCCCGTGACCCAGTAAGATAAGCGGGTATAGAAAATGGATGGATGGATGGATGTCCACTGCAGCACTGTGGATATGGAGGGGAATGTGCATGCTGGTCCATTTTGAGCAAAAATACACAATCATCACCTTAGTCTTACTGGTGTTTAGAGAGAGGGCATTCTACTGGCACCATGATGTCAAGGAGTTGACTTCATCCCTGTAGGTAGCCTCATCATCATTAGTGATAAAGCCAACAATTATTGCGTGAGTGGATTTGAAATTAGGAGTGGACTCACAACACATCCCAGAGGGCTCCCCTGCTTACAGTTAGGCCGGAGGAGATAGTTGGTACCTACTCTCACCAACCATGGGCATTCTGACAGGAAGTCAGGAAACCTGTTACAGACGTGAGTGTTCAGCCCAAGGTTCTTGAGCTTGATGGGTCCGGTTCTGAAGCCTTGAAGGTACAACAGTGTTAAATGCTGAAATGTACAAACAACATTCTCACCTAAGTACTATTTTTGTCAAGTTAGAGAGTTGGGGAGGGTATCCTCAGTTAACCTATTTTAGCAACATGCAAATTGTCGTGGGTCCAGGGTAGTGGGCAGTGAAGAGGAGACGTGTGCTTTGACTAGCCACTCAAAGCACTTCATAATGACTGAGGCAAGTGCAACAGGACGGCAGTCATTCAGGTCGGTGATTCAGGCTTCAGGTCATTAATTTGATGGAAGACCCAATGCGACTTAACAGCAGATTTCTCACATTATGCTTCAAAATGTCAGCAACAAGTTTCCTGTACCTGCAGCAGCAAAACAGTCCCACAACAGTATGCTCCCACCACCATGTTTAACAGTGGGAACAGTATCTATACAGCTAAAGGCCTCTGCCTTCCTTCAACCAACAAAAGCAACATTCATGTGCCCAACCAGCTCCAGTTCTGTCTCATCAGTTCAAAGGATAGGCTTCCAAATGGTCCCAGGAAGACTGCAGTCTGGCTCTGATATGCTGCTGTGTGAGCAATGGAGTTTTCCCTAAGCATTGATCTAAAAGCCCATCCTGTTGAAGAGCCCTCACAACAGTCTTCTTTTTGACTTCAAGTCCAAAACAAGCCATTTCAGGGACAGTTTGCAGTGATCGGGGTGTTCTTGTTGACATCTTGGATAATTTTCCTCTCCATTATCTTTGATATATTGCACTGACAAGCACATCCAAGTTAATTCGTAACAGAATGTGATTCCTTGTACTTTGCAATAATAATTGATACTTTATTGATCCCTGTGGGGAAATTCTCTTTTCCCATCACCCATCTTGATCTTTGTAGAAGAGAGAAAACTGGCCGTGAAGGGCAACCACCTATTGCAGCGCCCTGGGAGCTGGGGGTTAAGGGGCTTGCTCAAGAACCCGCAACCATGCTGAGGCCGGGCTCGAACCAGCGACCGTCTCAATGATGTAATGTACAGATGCTCCCCAGGTTATGTTCTGATTAACCTATTGTAAGGTCATGCATTTTATCACAGTATATCTAATCTAAGAAACAGCATAGCCTAGCCTATAACCTACCTTAAACATGCTTAGAACACATTAGCCTACAGTTGGGCAACAACATTAACACAAAGTCTATTTCATAATAGAGTGTTGAATATCTAATTTATTGGATAATCATGCCATCATAAAGTCAAAGTATCGTAAACACAAACCATTGTAACCTGAGGAGTGTCTGTAGACACTGTTTTAGACACTGTGAAACTGTTGGAAAAGGCAGTATCCCCCCTAAGATGAGCATCCACTACCTTCTTTATGAGGTCCAGATTTGCACTATAAGGACAAAAATATTGGAACACACCACTTAATCACTGAATTCAGGTGTTTCATTCAGACCCACTGCACCAGGCATATAAAATCAAGTACCCAAGCCATGCAGTCAGGTTTACAAACATTTGTGAAATAATGGTTTGTTCTGAAGAGCTCAGTGGAATTCAAGCATGGTACTGTCATATGATGCTACAATCTAAGTCAAGTTAGATTGTTTTTCCCTGCTAGATATTACAGTCAACTGTAAGAAGTATTATTGCAAAGTAGAAGTGTGTAGGAACAGAAACTCAGCCATGAAGTGATAAAACACATAAAGTGGGTAAGAGCAGGGTTGCCAAGTGCTGAGGTGCATAGTGTGTATAAATTGCCAAACTTCAATTTTCTAAATTTTTTTCTGGAGAATTCACATGGAAGCTAAAAGTTTTGTCCACTACCACCATGGGTATCACAGCAGCTGTACCAAGCAATGATGCTGCCAGAGAGAATGCTCTGTGGTAGATCGGTAAAAGTTGGTGATTACTCTGAAGCTCATACCGAACCTCCCCGGCCGCTGAAGGAAGGTGAGCCGCTGTCTTGCTGACTTCATGACCACTTATGCATGGGTGTGACCAGCTCAGATCCTTGCAGATGTTATTTCCTAAGAATCTGAAGCAGCTGCCTTTTTCCACTTCTGTCACCTTGATATAGATGTGGGAGTACCCTCCGCCCTCCTCTCCTGTAGTCAACAATCAGCTCCTTAATAATTTTGACTTGGACTGTACATGTTTATTTTAGCTCACAAAGTTGCTTGAATTGAACAAAGTTTGTTCAATTCAATTTCATTTGTATAGCCCATCTTCATCTTACATTGTATTTGTCCAACAATAATAATATGAAGGAGTGGCATGTTACAAGAAGCACAAATCTGAACCTAGGACCGGTCTTAGTGAATTGAGTTAGATAGACAGTACCTGTAATTATTATTACAGTTGTGCCTCAGTTCCCAAAATCATTAGAACTTGAATTTCTTAAAAGTCGAACTAACCAGTAAATTTTTTTTACCTAGAACTCGATCGGAATCTCAGAAGTCAAACCATGAACGACGACCTAAGATAACTTGTAAGCACGAAGGGAAATTAGTCATGCGGCACGTCTCTCAGCGGAAACAGAGTAAAGCTTCATTCTCAGCCTCGCATTTGCTGTGATAGCATCGTGCATGTTCATACTAGATGAATACATATATTTAGACAGTAAAAATACAGTGATCCCTCGATACTTCGCGGTTCACTTATCGCGGATTCACGACTTGTTAATGACGGATTTTTAAATATACAGTAGTAGTAGTATTTCCTAGCCTAAGAACAACACAAGTTTAGTGACTACGTGCGTTATAGCACGGGCT
>JABFEB020000132.1:2094300-2105391 GCA_019775895.2 Stomatorhinus ivindoensis
TACTTCGCGGAAATTCAGTTATCGCGGTCGGCCTTGGAACCTATCTCCCGCGATAAGTGAGGGATTACTGTACATTTAGACAATGATAAACAGTAACAGTAATTATTATTATATACTAAAATACATTTAGAAATAAATATTTCTTATTATTTCAATATTAATAATAAACCATTAATACATTTAATTATAATATTGTCGTGCTGAGCAGGGACGGAACAGAGACAAAAACGCAGACGTCAGGGTATCGGGGACTATGGGGTTTAATTACAGGTAGACGGACAATACAATGACTGAACTGGAGAAACAAGCTGAAACGCGGACGATATACAGAAAGGTAATGAAAACAACCAGAAACATCTGATCACACGGGAATTACACACTGGGTTACCGAGGGGGCGTGGCGCACGGAAGGAGCGGACGATCAGGCCATGATACGTTGTTTATTATATATTTTTTTAAATTTTACACATTGTTTTGGATGCATTTATTTTATTTTTAAAATTACTGTTTTGATTAATTTTGCTTAGCTGTGTTTTGTACAGTATATGCTTTTCTTGTTTTGTCCGGCTAATTTGTGCTTACATGCAAAAAAAAATGTATTTCGCTGTAATTTTTTGGGTCAATTAATTGCTTTCCATTATTTCTTATGAGGAAAATTCGATCAGAACTCGAACTTTTTAGGATTCGATCCGGAGTTCTGAACGGATTAATTAATTAATTTCGAGTTCTGAGATACCACTGTACTTAAATTGCAGACATCTAAGAAGAGAATTGTTACCTATAATTGTCATCTACGATTAGATTTTGCAATATCAAAAATTGAACCTCTGAAATAAAAACCTCAACAGAGATGAATGGGGGAAGTAACGTCATTCCTACTAGAAAAAGCGGAATTACGGATGTCTCAAATGCATATTTGTACTCGTAAGAATTTAATCTGGGATATCTTAAATGGCCAACAGTACAAATAAGAATCACAATGCAGACATTTACAAATTGCTATCCCGTCTACTTATTTAATATTAAAACGACCTGCCATAGTCACAATATTTCACAAGGACTTGGAGTCGCCAACAAGTCCAGCAGATATTTAACTTGCTAGATATCTGACGGGCGTCTGTGATGCATCAGCGACTCCGTCGGGTCACGTCGTAAACAGATCGCACACAGCGATCGAGAGTCGATTTTCCAGTGCCGAGCGAATAAGGTTTTGCCTCTGAATTGGGGCTTTTGTCTCCCAAAACGGTCCTTGAGTTAAAATTGAGCCTAAAACCGTGTAGTGGGAACTTAGCAATACTTTCTCTTCTGCCGATGAACTGCAACCTTCCACAATTGGTCATATACGAATTATTCAAACGCACCTATCATTTGCAAGCATTTTTCACATTCTCTATTCCGGATGGTGGTGCTGCTGCCAAATGCAAGGCACTTCGATAGCTGATTGGTGGGAAGGTTACCTTCCTCATTACATCACACATTTCCCAGAAGACAATTGGCCAGGATGTCAACGGTTTAAATTGTCTGGCTGTATTTTTGTTCCTGTGTCAACGAATGTAGGGTAATAAGGGCCGTAAGCGAACGGATAATTTCTTTCTAAATATTTTCACAAAAATATAAAAAAGGGACTGTACATCTGTATTATTTATAATAACTGTCACTTGAAGAATAAATAAATTTTAAAGAGAATACCAAGCTAATTATTTAACACTGCTTTTGCACATCGGCGTTCCGGGTTACTTAGTATCCTGGTAGCTAGTTAGCTAGCTGCTTGCTAGTCCTGACACTTATCGCGCGGCTGGTTTATCAGTTCCGTTTAAGCCGGTGCTCCATTTGGGTTAGTTAGCTGGTTCGCCGTCACGCCAGCTGCTCCGGCGCTGTTTTTCAGTGACGCTGTCCGTCACCGCGATAGCTAACCCCGGCGCCCCCGCCGTCTTGCGTGCAGTGAATTTGGAGACCTGCTGTAACTCGGATTCGCTCCCCATCCTGAGATATGGTAAGTTATAGGGCCGTTTTCGGTTCATCTCAACGGATGATTACCCACCGTCTAGCTTAGCCGGCGGCTAGCGGTCCAGTTCATGGTAACCGGATCGTTTAGTAGGGCTTTAAGTACATGTAGGTGAGGTTGCTCTTAACAAGCCGGTTTGTGGCTTTTAGTTTTACACAGATATCTGCGTCTGTCAATTTGTAAGCTGTTGTATAAAGTTTGTATTGTTCATTTACGGATGTGTATGTGTGCTGTATGCTTTGAGTGATATAAGTTTACGTTTTGGATGAGTATTGTATATATGAGTATTGTACAATTGTACATATGAGTATTGTACAATTGTACATATGAGTATTGTACAATTGTACATATGAGTATTGTACAATCTGAAATGTGAAGAAACTGAAGATGTTGCCAGAAACTGACTAGGTACAAGAGTAGTCTATAACATATGAATATATCGTGTTATGTGAGCCTAGCTAATGTTTTAAACATATGTTCAATCATACATCATCCATCCATTTTCTGCTCACCTTACAGAAAAAATGTAAACAGATTTGATCATTTGTATCTCCTGTTATGGAAGAATGAAAGGTACTGTTGTTGATTGCTGAGAATGTAATATCTTTTCACCCCCCCCCCTCCCCCCAAGAACTCAAATGTAGAAAATTTACCCCCTCGGGTCCTGCGCCTGGTGTACAAGGAAGTCACTGCCCTGGCTGCTGACCCTCCCGAGGGCATCAAGATCTATCCTAGTGAAGAAGACATCACAGAGCTGCACACGGCCATTGAGGGTCCAGGTATTACATGGTCTTACACTACACGTCACTGGGAGCCTCTCAGCCAAATTCAGTCATCTTGAAGTATAAGTAGTGTAGTTATTTTTTCAGTATGTCCATCTATTTAACATTCTTTACACACTGCAGGGCTTGTTATAGGGACGGCTGAAAGATGCCTTTGTCAATTTGTCAGTGTATGTTTGTGGCCAGCCTACTGTCAAGTTGAGAATGCTTGTAACTTTTACATCTGTAACCTAAAAGACTGTAAAGTCCCAGACAGGAGTGGACCAGTTGGCCAGGGCACCTCAGATGGTTCTTAGATGGGTGTCTGACAGTTTCTGAAATTCTTTGGAGAACTTTTCCTATTGTAAGTGTTTAAATGAATAGTTTGGGTATAGCACTAGAACATATCCTGTTTTCTGTAGAATATAGGTAGACATGAAGTCTTGCTTTAACCCTGGAAACAAATATGCGTAGAAAGTAGGTGTGTGTGGGGGGGTTCATCACAGCAAAGGTGATAAGATTCTAGTAGTCACTTTCAGCTCACTTTTGGTTTCCCTATAAAGAAGGAACGCCGTTTGCCGGAGGGGTGTTCCGGATGCGCCTGGTGCTTGGGAAGGACTTTCCGGCCGCGCCACCCAAGGGATACTTCTTGACCAAGATTTTTCATCCCAACGTGGGTCACAAAGGCGAGATCTGTGTCAACGTCCTGAAGAGGGACTGGAGGGCAGAGCTTGGTCTCAGACATGTTTTACTCGTAAGGGTGTTGCTGTTCGTGACAGTCTTAGCCTCATTGTTTTGAGGAAGTCTGTCCTTACCTGCTGCCTCTGTCCACCTCCACAGACCATCAAATGCCTGCTAATCCACCCCAATCCTGAGTCGGCCCTCAACGAAGAAGCCGGCCGCTTGCTGCTGGAGGACTATGCGGAATACGCTTCTCGTGCCAGACTCCTCACCGAAATCCATGCCATGGGGGCGCCAGGAGGGACCTCGGGTGGGCCCCAGGAACCTGGCGAGGGGCCCCAACCCAAAAAACATGCAGGAGACCCCAATAAAAGGGCGGTGTTGATGGGGCCTGTCCCCGTGGGGGCCAGCAGCAACGGAGGAGGCGGGGGTGGGAGCGGGAGCAGTAGCAATCCTAATGCTAATGCCGTTGGAAAAAAGAAGACGGATAAAAAGAGAGCTTTGAGGCGGCTCTAATGTGAACCTGAAGCAGTGTGTATGTGTGCGTGCGTGTGTATGTGTCCATGTGTGTGTGCGTGTGAGTGATACAAGTATATATGCAGATGTGACCGGGATATTTGCTTTCAAACTATCTACTATTACTCTGCCCCCCTTCCTGTGATTTTTCTTACAGAGTATATTATTATCCCTTCCTCCTCCCCACTGAATTATTCTGTTACTCTCAGGATCTTTTGAATCGTGCCATCATGTTGTGTAAATGCAGTCCTATAGATGATGCATAATGTGCGTGCAGAATGCAATAACAAGTCCTGATCCTGTTAAATGCATCCAGTGCTGTTATCATCTAAAGGTAGTGTCCTGTCCAGTTTGCATCTGTGTATATCAGAAGGTAAACAGTAAATCGCTCTGTCCCACTCCTCCCAAGTGCTCTTACACTCTCAGCAGGAGTGTGATGTAACGTTCAGCCATTTTTCTTGTCGAAAATTGAACTGACTGGTGTTTCTATCGTATGTCAGCTGAAACCTATCAAATTACTTTGAGATTGGATGGTATCAGGCTGGGGCTTACATTTGGAGAGATGAGGGGGGTGCAAATCTAGTTCCAGGTTTGTGCACTTATGTATAATTGAATAGAGGGAAGACAAAGGGGGTAGCTTAATTTTAGATAAATTTACACGACTCCAGATGCACTAGTAATCAGGATATTGGTCAGTCAAATTGTTCAGATATAAATTCATTTTAGCATGAGGTTGTAATTGTAGCTCAGTTTAGAACTGATTCACAAAAGTATGTCAAGTGAGTAACTTAAAGGGTGCGATTGGCACATTTTGGTCAGAGTGTTATTGTACAATATGTTGGTTTTTTTCTAGTTTTGTAATTTTTGTTCATAGGAATTTAATTGTAATGCCCTTCCTTTCAAAGGGATTTTAAAGAGACTGAGCAGAGGCTGAACTTTACTTTGCCATGTATGTGATCTTGGAAGCAGTGTAAATGCAGGCCACTGATAAACAGCCATTAAGTTTTGTAATACAACAACAGCTAGACTGACTATCTGCTAGCAGTAGTAGGTTTTCCCATTTTTTACATTCAAGCACAGTGAAGCATTTTGTCCTTAATGACTAGAATTTCGGTGTCGTTTGGACTTGCGCATATATATTTGTGATGATCTTATTTATGCTCCTCTGCTTCTCCTGTGGTCCCCCACATTACATTCGAATCAGGTTCATGACAGGTTTGGGTTAAGTGTTACGCACTTAGCCATTGTTTTGAATATGTTTCACTTTGTTATGAAACCTTGTTGGTCCAGATTTTTTCAAAGTTTTAATTCAGAGAAATTATGTGCAAAATTGTGGGTTGAGATTTGAGGTTGTGGAATTTCCCCCCTTTTGTCTTTGTTATTTAAATTAACAATAAAAATGCCAAAAATGATGCACCTTGTTTTCTGTATATAAAGATGCTGGTTGTTTTTCCGGACCTGTTGTATGAAGTTCATAAGAGCAGTGGATGGTAAAAACTGTCACTCTCCATTTATAGGTAGTCCTGTTTTCATCTTGAAGGAGTTGTTCCAAGTTATTATGCAGTATGCAATTTTGATTTTGGTGTTTTCCAAGTCTGGATGAGTATAGTGAAAGGAAAAGTTTGGGAATATTTGCTGTTTCCAGACATACAACAAAGTACCTGGATAAGTATGGAATACACTAGTATAGGTTTTTGAGGAAATACCATTGTCAGCAGCAGGATGAACATAATGCTTTTTGAATAGCAACTTCCCAAACCATGGAGTGGGGGTCTCTGTTGGGTGTGTGCTTAATTTCCAGAAGTAAATGGTGATGATGAACAATTTATAGCCCACACAATGGAGACATATTAGTGTTCATGTGCTTGGCTTGTCAAGCCTAAATATCACTAATTAGCAAAGAATACCAAATGTGAACCGTAAGCAAAATAAAAAGTATGTGTAAAGGTGTTTCACATTTCAAACTTGGGTGAGTAGTTAGCCACGTGGTGGACAGAAGCATTGCTGGTGGTGGATTTTGGGGTGGCATCTCCAGGGACGGCAAACGGCTTACCGCCTCGAACCCGGGTACAGGCTGGAAAAGTACAGAGTTTTACAATGGAAAGCGAGTAGGAACCCTGATTGTGCTGTTTAGAATGCCTTTTGTCCAGTTAAACTGCTTCATTACCCTGTCTAGTATTACATTTCTTTTACATGTGACTCGCAGTGCAAAGGGGGTTAGATTAACTGAGAGCTCCAAGTTCATGCATAGACTTGGACAGTGCATAGTGATGGCCACTAGTGGAACTCTAAATTGAAGTTACTGTGCTACTGCAATCTATGCTGCTGTGCTACGTATTAACACTTGAATAGTTTTACCACTAATTACATTTGACAATGATAAGTTAATTACCCTTAATTAAGCATGCTCAGGGAAATTGTTCCCGTAGCAAAATCCCCCAGCGCCCACAGTGACACTTCTTTTGACTTCATTATAACATTATTGTACATATTCGTGATTAACTTAGCTATAATGAGACAGTTGCTATGGCAACGAGCAGACCGCTTTTTAATGTCAAAGAATAAATGGCACGGTTTAGGGAATGGGGAAGATTTATACGAGCAAGTGAAACCAGGTTCGTTCGTAAATAGGACGTGCGTACATACTTGATTTTTATTTTTCTAATCATGCTTATTATACCGTTGTTAGTAACTGTTGGTTTCTGCACCTCTGTACGTGTGTGCACTGCCTATTCTCGTATAAAGTTTTTCAATCCCTGCCCTTGGAACCAATCATAAAGTCATTATTTCATCTTTAAGCCAATAGCACGACAAATAATGTCCTGCACGTCGCATCACCGATTGGATAGCTCACTAAGGTATTGGTGTTGCTGTTAACGAATGGAATCAGCGTATTGGTCAATGAACGACCAATAAACGAAGAAGTACCACCTGGAGCGGACCGTTGTGAGAACAGCTACTTCGATTTCCATAATACATAGATGCTGTCCGCCAAGGAGGTATCGCATTGATTGTTGTAGAGAAATTACAGCGAAATGCCACAGCGAAAATATGTAGCGACATTTCCTCAAGATGTTTTACTTACGTTAATAAGAGCATCTGCCTATTAGACTATATTTTGGCGCTTTTTGAAGTTTCTACAATCAGCTTGTTGCAATCTGGTATCTAATGCATCTAAGACAAAAGAGCAAAACATCGATTTTTAAATGTAGCTGACTTGAAAATGCAATTCTACTTATTTCATAGAATAAACGGTTGGTGCAATCGAGAGAGCGCATGAAAACGCCCAGACACTTAAGTTACATTTATTGCATTTAAGTAAATGCGCAGTACAGGCATTTTCTGAAAGTATATTACCAGAGCGACAGTAATTCATCCTAAGGAGAAAGACAAGAGGAAAACTGACAAGATGGATGGAAAATCAGAAGACAATGAATGAAAAAAAATCCTATTCATATTTAGCATTACATTTCAAATTTCTCTGATAGTTATATTTGATGCAAATTTATTTTACTTATTCTTGAATTTTGAAATATGGAAATGAAATTATTTTAACTGCGAGTCACAAACATTTAAAAATGTTGCGCTTGTGCACATAGTTTATTTCTGCGACAAGACAAGATACAATTTCTAAAAACACAATGTTTAGTACTAGCTATTTATATATTCACCTACTTATTGACATTACTGGCTTTGAAGGGACGTCTTTCAGAAATTCAAAGAGCGACACGCAGGTAAGTCTTTTATTTCTCTCTGTGCTTTAATGGCCCGTTACGCATTTCTCTTTGTTTAATTTTTTTTAGTAATGCCGTCTTTCATTACATCTTTTATAGTGCATCATACATGTCAGTTCAAAAACTAAAGAGCCGTGTGTTATATTGCAATACAATAAGCGCTTAAATGAAATGCTTTACCACGAAAGAGTGTGGAATTAATACACACTTGAAGATGCACCTGACGCACATGGTGACACGGGAGACACACTGACCGAGCAGATTTACAGACATGCACATTGTATTCTGTGTGGTGCACACGAATACACATGGAATGCTGGTTTAGGCACGTCGGCTCACTAACGATGTAAGTTATCACTTTGTCATTTCCGTGCACATCCTCATATCCCTGCAATAATTTATAACCATTGTTTTTCCTTGTGTATCTCACTAGTGAGCGTGTCATTGTCTTCTATGATTGTCTTTTGGATTCATTTCATCAGGAATCTGGACTAATTGTTGAATCTGCTTGCCTAAACAAGTTACACTCTCAGAAAGAAGACACGGTATTTCAAGATGTCCTTATCCTTTGTTGCCACACATGAAAGTGACCTGCCGAGTGTGAAATGGGAAGCGCAAACAATAAACCGGCACAGTGGGATATCGTTTATTATTTAAAAAACTTGATAGCTATTAGCTACTAAGACGAGTGTTAAGAGAGGCGCCGATACAGCGCGGCTCCTTCGCTCGGCTGCTTGCCATTCCAGCACAGCGCAGCGTGGACCGTTGTAACAGCAAAATGCGCAGTGTTTCACTTCGCTTCTCTGTGGCTCTCTAAATGTGGCTAAAACACCCCTCTCCCTCTTCATGAGTGTGCTGTACCGCTCCCCTTGTAAGACTGCAGTGCTACATCAGGAGAGTATAGTTCAGTTCAATAATGATAATGCTTATTTTTCCAATGCACCAGCATAATTTCACCAAACATATTGCAAATAAAGGCCATATATAAATAATAGAATTATTGCAATTTTGATAAATAGTTCACAACGTAATTGCAATTATTGTGTATTCAATTTCCTTTATCTACAGTAAATATATTGCTTGTGTAATATGTAATATAGTGTATTATTTACAATTCTTGTTAATTGTTAGTGTTGCATAACTAGTAATGTAAAACTGATTATATACCAAATTGGAATATTGATCAAGTTAATGGTCGTAGCTATACTGTAATACGTCTGAGAAATCATACATGGCAGTTTTATAGACAAGACCTTAATGTTACTTGAATCTGGTGGTTTTGAATAGTTACAGTAAAGTTCTGGGAAAGGCTGAGGGCAATAACTATGAAGTGAGGAGCGGCAGAGCGGAACGTCCCATCGAAGAGGACAGGTGGGGACACTGCTGTGTCGTGAAAGAGGGATTTAAAAATGGGTTTGAAATGCGCTTAGATGAAGGAGGCAAAGAGGAGAGAACAGTCGCCCGCCTCCCCCAGTGCTTCCTCCCCTCTGTCAGCACTGCAGTACTATTCCGAGAGAGTTAGCAGCTCCAGCCCACGCAGCGACAGAGAGAGAGAGAGATGGAGGGAGAGATGTCAAAAAGACTGAGCGGGGTTATGCTGTGCTGCCAGGCCAACTGAAAGCTGACCAGGGTGCCCTGCGGGTTGGGGTCGTGTAGCTGAAGTGGCTGTGCAGCCGTCCCAGCAGTCTCAGGGCCGCTGTCTGTCGGGCCGCCTCTGTGTCCGGCTGTCTCGTCCGCGCTGGCCCTGTGCGTCGTCCCGTCTTATAAACTGTTCGTCAAATGTCACACCTGCTCAGCGGCCCACGCACCGCGCTCTCGCAGAGACACATTCTGCGTGTTTCCTGCACTTTTTGCCTCTTTTCCCACCTCTGTTTTTTTCTTCCTTTTCTGAATAAATATCACTTCCTGCTGTCTTGCTCCTTGTCCATCTCTGGCCCCGTCTCTCCCAGCCATGCATCAGAGTTATTCCTATAAGCCTCGTAATACAGGCTAATGAGTCACCATGACCGTGATGATTATGACATAATTATTCAGGATTTAGGATCCTTTACATGCAGCCTGGTTCTGAATTGTCCGCAGTTATATACATATTTGTTTCAGTAATATTCCACTGTAGTGGTGTGCTGGGCACAAAGATGCAGTCAAGCTCTCTGACTTACCGTGAAGTCTGTGTGTCTGTGTGTGTGTGTGTGTGTCTGTGTTTGTCTGTGTCTGTCTATGCGTCTGTCTGTGTGTCGGTCCCAGTGTGACTGTGTGTTTGTGCTTGTATGTGTGTCTATTCCTGGGTGTGTGTCTGTGTATGTGTATGTCTGTCTGTGTCTGTTTGTCTCTCTATGCTTGAGTGTTCGTGTGTTTTTCTCTGTCTGTCTGTGCCTGTGTCTCTCTGTGTCCATGTGTCTGTGCCTGTGTGTGTGTCTGTATGTCTCTGTGTCCGTGTGTCTGTGCCTGTGTGTGTGTGTCTGTATGTCTCTGTGCCTGTGTATCTGTGCCCGTGTGTCTGTGCCTGTCTCTCCCTGTGCCCGTGTGTCTGTGCCTGTGTGTGTGTGTGTGTGTCTGTATGTCTCTGTGCCTGTGTGTCTGTGCCAGTGTCTCTCGGTGCCCGTGTGTCTGTGCCTGTGTGTCTGTATGTCTCTGTGCCTGTGTGTCTCTGCCTGTGTGTCTGTGCCCTCCGATGGACCAGCATCCTTTGCAGGTTGTGTCCTTCCTTTGTCCCTTCAGGTCTCACTGCATCCTTCTATAAGATAATTGGTTGGAAGATGGATGGATGGATTTTATAGAGAAGACAAAAGAACTCAGGAGATTATTTATTAATAATAGTGACTTATTTAAATAATTATACCACATTATTGCCAATTCTTCATGTCATGTATTGTTTAATTGCTCTTCTAGAACATGTACTTATAATACAAGTAAAGTCTGGAAAGAAAATGGTAGAACTTGCATACTATAGAAGGAGCATCAACTTCAATCAACTGTCAAGTGATTAGAGTCAGGGTGTAGGGGGGCAGTGTCAGGTAAGGGTTAGGCTCAGGGTGTAGGGGGGCAGTGTCAGGTAATGGTTAAGGTTAGGGTGTAGGAGTGCAGTGTCAGGTAAGGGTTAGGCTCAGGGTGTAGGGATGCAGTGTCAGGTAAGGGTTAAGGTCAGGGTGTAGGGGTGCAGTGTCAGATAATGGTTAAGGTCAGGGTGTAGGGGTGCAGTGCCAGGTAAGGGTTAAGGTCAGGGTGTAGGGGTGCAGTGCCAGGTTAGGCTCAGGGTGTAGAGGTGCATTGTCAGATAAGGGTTAAGGTCAGAGTGTAGGGGTGCAGTGCCAGGTAACGGTCAGGGTGTAGGGGTGCAGTGCCAGGTAAGGGTTAAGGTCAGGGTGTAGGGGTGCAGTGCCAGGTTAGGCTCAGG
>JABFEB020000132.1:2112995-2134722 GCA_019775895.2 Stomatorhinus ivindoensis
CCCCCCCCCCCGCACCCTAGAGCGACAGCACGGGACAGAGTTATGGGTGAAGGTTATTCATAGAATCAGTTGTTGGGTCAAAGTAGAGGGGTCCAGTTCAAAGGGTATTGGGAGGCCAATTGCATCATACTGGGCCTACATATTATTATGTATACTGTGTATACTGAACTGTGTCCTACTAGAAATGGTATGTCCACTGTATTCTGTTTATTTATTGGATGCACCCAAGATAGCGACGTAGCCGAGTCCTCTTGGTTAACATTTTGCTAATGTTTTTTGTGTCAGATTATTGCCCATTACCAGTTCCATTATGGAGTCTCCTCCTTATTTATCCCTGGCTGCTTCTTTTCCCTTTTATTGTTAAAGAAAAAACAGGAAAAGATTTGGACGACTACTCAGGGTACTACACCTCCAAACGGCGACCCAACAATGCCCCGCCTTCCTTCCATTCTTCCCAGCACCACCTCCCTTGGGGGGGGGACTATACCCTTGGTGCTCGGGGTACCCTCCCTCTACATGCATCCCGGCCACGAATACACCCCCAGTCTGCCTCTCCAGTGACCCCCAATCCATACCCATTACAACCCCCTAAGTCACAGTACAACTCTAACTTCGACACGCTGCCCAAGCCTCCGAGAAGGGTGATGTCCCAGGAACAGCTGCTGACGGTGGGGGAAGGCAACACCCTCTCCAAGCTCTCCAAAAACCAACAGCATCAATATTACAAAGCCATTGCATCTGCAACTAAGAATTCCAACACCCAAACCCCGAAGAAGTCACAAGAGAGGCTCCTGATGTCCCCAGACCGACTCGGGGAAGACGTTGGCGGAGGGGTCGGCGCGGGCGATTTTGGAGGTATGACGCCTACTCTACCACGGTTGACCCAGCACCAAAAAGCTCAGTCGCAACAAAATGTCTGTGCCACACCCTCTCTCGACCGACATCACATGATTAAATTGAACTCCCACCCAACCTCAGGCAGAGAGCAGGAGAGGAACGTCGCCGCGCCGAGTCACGGCCCTGGAGCGCCGGGGCGGCCCGAGGTACCTGGAGGAGGAACAGGAGCCATAGGCCATACTGCAAGAAGGATGGCTTTTGCAACCAAGAGGCAGAACACCATTGAACAGCTACATTTCATTCCCGGGGGTGGCGGAGGAGGAGGAGCAGCAGCGGCAGCCGCGGGGACAGGTGCAGGGGCAGGTGGGAATCAAGGTCTGCGGACAGGAAGTAAGAATGAGGTGACAGTGTGAGGGAGGGAGAGGAGGCAGAGAGGACATGATAAGGCATTGGGGATGGAATGGTGGGGACAGAAGATGAGAGGAAGAAAGAGAGAGATGCTCATAAATGGCAAAATAATGATAATCGATTGATAATAGTGATAAGGTTCAGAAGGAGAACATAATCCTGCTTTTTATGTATGTGTATATATATATATATATACACCTATGTATGTGTGCGAAAAGTCAGCCATATTTCTTATAAAAAAATTGCCATACATTCTGGTGCCAAGAGAAGGAAGCCAGGGACCTTCAGGAAGAGCATGAGATAAGGGATGGACACCATGATCAGCTGTCGGGGGGAAACCAAGGACAATTAAGCTTTCATCAGTGTCCATCTTCATTAAATGTTGTGGGAACAGAAACTACTGAGCCATATTATGAAGGGGGAACATGGGGTGGTTAAAGGAGAGATTTCTGGAAGAAGAAGAATGCAGATGCAGAATGACTGAATAAAATCAGTCCTACAGTTGATCAGGTGACCTGAACATTATATGTTTTGTAGCAGAGGGTATGTTGGATGAAACAGTGTTAGAAGATCAGTTTCAGCTGAACAGCCATTAACAGTTGCCTCCTGGAACTGAGAGTGGAAATAGTACAAAGGCTAATGATATCTAGTTTTTTTCTGATTGCCTGAGCGAAACCTCATCAGACAATGGGAAAAAAGGGAGCTAATTGGGCCACTCGTTATTTTTTTTTAATTGGATATTTTATCATCAGGACCGCCTTTGCTTCTGCTCGTGTTCTTAAATTGAACGTCTGATAATGAATTTGTTCCTGCTGATCATCTTATTGCAGCATGACCCTATATTGAACGGGTGATTATGGGAGATGGATGAGAATGGATGAGAATCGCAGTGGATGCAAAACATCCACGGAGGCATTTTGCACATGGATATTAACACTGTACGCCTTGGAAGGCAAATATCGCTACACTGAATGAACAACATATCTTTGTAATTTATTGGAGATGCTGTCTACCCTGAAGAATAAGACTTATTACTGATAACAGCGATCTCATGAACTTACGGAATGGATATGTGGTCTATACTGCAGTGACATGGGGACATGCAGTCATGTTAGAAATGGGAAATGCCTGGTACTATGTTAAGGCACTCAGCTTCTCATGATTAATTGTAAGACTTTAAAGGACTTTGAACACTGACTAAAGGTGATGAGATCAGGAGTAATTTTGTTTTACAATAATTAAGGCACATGAGTAATCTTTAATGCGCAAATGCTCTTCAAAGGAAAGTGTGGATCATCATGTGCTATGGGAGAAAAATTGTCTGCAAAAGGAGGCTTATTCATCTTTTGTTTGCTTATGGACAGAGATGTAATCAGACTGGAAAATTAACATACAATATCAGCTGAAATTCATACCCGAATATAGCCTATATCCATGGGAAGCTTTTAAGGTGTCACTGACTGTGTGAGACACTGCACAGTGATTGGATCACTGTCAGCAAATTCAATCCAGGGATGTGGCTGTCGAATGACAGCTCCGCACAACATTTTATCGATTGTATAACTGTCAGCCACTGCTTTACTAAGAACAGGACAAGCACAGTGATCAGACGTATAGATTTCTGATAGTACCAGTGAATCCTGTCGTGCAGCTATAATTTAAAACAGCCATTCATCATACGTGGAGAGATGTATAATGATGCTTAGTAATATTAAGGGCTATTCTCAAAATCCTGTATGTGTGTATGGTCTATACTTTAGCTTACATTTACTTTGTGCTAATATAGTTACTATTGTAATCATGTGGTTAAACTGAATTCCTAAGTGTAAAGCATACAATATTTTCTGCACAATTATTCAGAATGGTACAGCTAGGTAATTTTGCATTGCACATAGAAATACATTACTATTTGTAGGAGACAGACATTTCTAATAGATTTTGTGAGTTTCTTATCAGCAAAAATACTGGCGTGTTTACTGCAAAACAAGAGAAAGAAATTAAGGAAATAGTCTTGTTTTTTGACATTGTATAATCAAGTGTCTGGCCAGGGTTCCTATGTCATCATTACTGCCAACTGGGCATGTAAGTTGGATTTATATAATGGCTATAATTTGGGTGGATACAAAAGCCATTTCTTACTTATGATTGGCTCAGCATATTTGGTTGAGTGTGGTACAGTACTTGACTATGAGTAGATAAACCAGTGACATTCTATATACAGAAATCTGACAATCTTTCTGTACACTCAGTGATAATTTTGTGTTTATTATGGTCGCGAGTACAACAATTGTTATTACTAAGTATTATTGTTATCATTATTCTTCTTGATTACTCTACTTACCTATAGTTTGTTTTCCTCTGTGGGTTTTCTGTGTTTCCTGGATTTAAAATAATTTCACATACAGATCAAATTTAATCTTCGTATTATTGATAGAAAAATGCAGATGCAAGCATAGAGTGAAATTTTTATCAACAAACATTCAGTGCCATAGACTTGCATAAAAGTGTCTTCTGAAGTGAATGAAGTGAGAATTTGTAAAATAAAAACTTTGGCGTGATGCGGTCACAAATCTGACTCTTTGGGGATGTTTGTGTATATGTGAAAAAACGCAACCACTCTGTTTCTTTAATAAAATTATTAAATTTTGAATAAAATTATTATTCTTAAATAAAATTACATCATTTTGTACAGTCCACAGGAAAAAAACTAGATTTTAAAATAAGAATTGGCTTAGTGTCTGTGACTCATTCGTTTTTTTTTTATTACGGATTTTTGGAAAATCATTCTGACTATTGGACGTGCCTGCTGATGAAAAGTTAAAATTAGCTAATGCTATTCTGTGCGAGTGTGTGTGAGTCATGTATATATTACATTGTGGGGACTGAATGTCCCCACAGTGTGATAAAAACCTGTTATTTTGATGTTGTGGGGACCACCTTTTTGGTCCCTATAAGGGCAGACTCAATTTTATATAAAAAAAATCTCTGACTGCAATCAAAAAACTAAAAATGACAAAAGTCTTGTGTTTTGTTTGGTTACTTATGGTTAAGGTTAGGGCTGGGTAGGATTTAAGGTTGTCATGGTTGGGATTTGAGTTTTTCCCTTAAAAATGAGTGGAAAATCACCAAAAGGATATGAATACAAACGCACACGCGTGCGTGTGTATGTGTGTGTCTTGAACAAACAAACCCAAGAAGGTTATAAGACTGTGAAAATGTGTTGTCTTGGCCTGTTTTATTTCCCATGTGATTGAGGGAAATAAAATAAATATAATCTAGAGACCTTGAAACTTTTTGTGAGTAGACTGGGCTATTTCTCATTATTTTATTAGACTTTAGCTAGACTGCTCATCAGTGTTTCGGTGAAGACCACAGCTTTCAAACTGTACACTTTTTTCTTCTTTTTATTTTGGTTAATATGGTTATAATCTTAAAATTGTTCAATAAAATTCTGTAAAAAAGTGGTTAAGGAGTAGTTTCTTTGTACAAAACAAAAGGTCCAATACAAGCTGATACTACACACATATGATTCTCAATTCCCATAACATTCTTATTTCTATTTTTATCTATTATTTTGTATTAGTGTCATAAACGGTAAGGCAAGTAGCGATATATCCTTCAGCTGGTATAGGTCTATAGGATTTCACCTCTGTAGATTAGTTTGTATATAGAAACATTTACATATACAATTTCGGTCAAGCCTTTGATGGGTCGTGTACAACTTCAAGTTTATTTAAAAATTCCATTATTAACAGCGTTTTACAGACATTTCGTATTAGACGTGTTAGTACGAATAAAACCCACTGAAGGATTTTACATAACGCAGCTCTAACCGGAGGTAACATACGATCGCAGTTCTGCTCATTTTATTCCTCAAATTCGAAACTCCCCGGTGGTTTTATTCTTTGTGGATTCCGTTTCGAGATAATAACGAAGACAGCTTTTGCTGCGACATGAGCAGTGTGCCGTTACATAACGCAACCCAAAGATCACATAACACTAGAATACAGCCTGAACCAGAATCACAGCATAACTGGCATCACGCACAAACTCAGCATCGGCCGCCATCTTACAGGACAGGTTTTCTGAACGCTATAAGGGATTGCTAGCTATAATAAAATGGCTTCAGCTTATTGCACTGATGTGCTTTATTGCAGATACTTATTTTTAATCACGATAAACGCATGGTTATAATCTCGCCATAAATTTTGAGAACCACATTCCCTCGTTTTAGCATGCTGCAGTTCAATTTGTTCTATATTTATATATACCAGATAATCAATACTGGTATGTCACTTAAGTCATTCTGTTGATTAAATTATGTTACGCCCATCGTGTAATTATTCGTTTGGTTCTTTCCCTTTCGTTTGTGGTCAGTAAAACAAAAAATGATATTTTGAGCGTGTAGGATCTGTTTCTATCGGGCTTTATGGAGCCCGAGCAGCTTTAACTGTTACTCTACGCGGAAGTATTTCTTTTCCGGAAACGACCGATGTGTAGCGAACACACGTCACACGCACATACATGGGGAGGGGGGCACGAAATCGACTCGGGGCGGAAAAAAATTGGCCGACACAAAAAGCAATTCAACAAACCATAAATCCCGGTGAAGACCCATCCTGCCGAAAGAAAAGGAAAATTGTCGCTGCCAAAATAAAGAATTTAAAAAGCTGGATGCTTATTCGAGCGATATAAATATCTTATATATTACCCAGTAGCGGAAACTGGGTTTTTGCTAACGGTTTGAAAACAGCAGGACGGGCCGATGAGCGAGTGAAGGGAAAAAAGAAAAACAGAAGGACAGGCCTTCAAAACTATGTCTCAATCAGGCGTACCAGTAACACACTAAACAAGGAATATTTCAAGTGACTCCTGCTTATTTTGTTACGAACATCTGGACTTAACGCCATTTTAGCTTCCGTATTTTTTTTTATTTCAAAGTGAAGAGGCCGTGCAGAGATTCCGAGGTTTGAAAGCTGGCTTGATTGGAAGCTATTTTTTGTTTTGGCTTGGAAACTGTCAAATGAACATTTACCGACACATATAAAGCTTAACTTTTTGTACATGTATTTATGTACTGAAGTATGAACTGAATGGATGACATACGCCGAAGTTTAACTGATGTTGAAACGTTCAAAAAGCCCTCAAGAATACGTCTTTCAAACTCCGATTGTTTTATGTAAAAAAGATTGATCAGCAGTTGAAAAATGTGAATATAACATGAAATGCGCTTCTCCCTCCCTCACCCTCTTCCCCTCTGTAAGTCGCATCACTTGATAAATCACTTTTGGGTTAGCTTACAACCATCAAAACGTACAGGTAAGATTTGTTTCTACTCTGTATTTAATCAAATACTCAAATGTTCCCGCAGCCGTTACATATTTCCACGATCGGTTATTTATATAATTTGCACATTATACAGAAGTATGAATTATAACAGGCGGGGCCGTTAGTGATGCACACTAGTAATATATCCATATTAATGCAAAATAACTAATAACTAATTTTTAAATCTACAGTACTCCTGGCCAGATGGATACGATATTTGATAATTGGTAACGATCCACAGTCATGCGAGCTAATCGCTGATACACATAACATACAATACGCTTTGATATGTCTACTGTGGATCCCAGTTTGTATTCAAAACAAATAAACAAACCCATCATTCCAAATACTTAATTTTCTTCAGGCAAGTAATCCTGAACCAGAAGTTAAGTAAATTTTAATCTAGGTATGTAAAAGTTTGGCCATGTGTTATTAGTCAAACTATCGCATTTTGATTTCAGTTATACTCGACACAAATGTGTCAGAAATATGCATGATTAAATTATATTGCAGGCATTTTGTAACTCTAAATGTTGACACATCTAGAGTAGAATGATAAATTATCTGGGCACACGTAAATAATCGTAATTGGTTATTTATATAATGCATTGTGGATCACCATACAACTAAGAAATGTCAGTACAGTATGGACCTTTCAATTAAGATGCCCTGTGGGATTGAATCATACGTTCAAAAACAAAACAGTGTTATCATTGTCATTCTTGTTCTATGTGGTATAATCAGGCTACAAGGTGATGGGGATTAAATAGATACCATAGCTTAAGCATCAGGTTTACGTTGTTATGTTTAGTTCAGTATTCAGGTAAAGATATCAGTTAGATACCCACAGCTTTAAATGTAATTCAACTTTAATTTGAACTTTAAAATTATACCGCCAGCTCACAAATGACTACAAAGAGATTCAACATTAAATTCCTGTTAATCTTTTATGATGTATTTCAGTGTCTTCCCTCTATGCGCAACCCAAGACATGATTTGCTATTGAGTTGTAAGGAAAGTAGCTAAACATCAGTTTCTCATGCTTTTAGTGTTTTCCTGGGAAGGGGTGTTTACAAAAAGAAATACACACACATTAAGTAAAAATGTATCCTGAAATTTTGATTTTGTGAATTTGGCTCTTACCTGTGTCAGTCAAGGCATTCATTCATTTCATTATTCTTTCCAAACCAAAGATGATGTACTAAACTGTACAGAACAAATATGTATACCGTTACGGCCTTAGTTAGGAGATCTTTTAATGAACTTTTTGTTGTTATTTTGTTATGCTGCTAAGTAGTAAAGGCATAAGTGGTATGATATGAACACCATGTATAAATTGCACTTCTAATCCAGTCATTGGTAGAATGAAATAAGTTGTTAAAATGAATGTGTAAATGCTTTAAGTATTTAAAACAGCCAGATGTCCTAAATTGACATGTATTTATAAGCTGGGCTGTTTTGGAGGCAGTTAATGTGAAATACATTCACACAATGATATTGCTTCATTTCCTGTAATTTTGATTGTAAATCTAACCTCATTCATGTACCAACTTCATTGTTGAAATCCATTTTAAATTAATATAGGCAAAACCCATCTTTCCTGCCCTTCAACATGCTTAATATGGCTGAATGGCTGAAAGGTACAAATATTTCTCTGAATACTAATAATTTCTTGGAAATAGGCCTAATGTGTTTTAAAATAATAAAACTGTTTCCTCACATAAAAAGCAACATGTATTTAAAGGCTGGAATTCCATGTTTGCTGGTTATCATGTAAAATTCATAGAATTTTTAGTGTACCAAAATTATTTTAATACATTTGTCATTCAGTAAATGTAAAATAAATATGTTAAAGGTTAATGTTTCTTACAAATTTTAGTTCAGCAGTATGGAAGAATCTGGTACTTCAGTTACACATTGTGAAAGGACTCAGTGCACAGCTTGCATGTATTGATGTAGGAGTTCGATACTTACATTTTTACCAAGAATATGGCACATCTTAATTTGAGCTGAGGTCTGAAGTGATAAGGATAGTGAAGCTGATATAAGACTGCATTGCTGCACTGACACAAACCCAAACACACACACGGACGCTTAAAGAAGTACATCAGCTGGCTAGTAATTGTTTACATTGTCATCCTTTATATAGATTTAGATTTCTGCTTTTTTTCCTCCATTATTAGAAGTTAATAGAGTTTGTAACATGTTGTTGAAACCTCCTGATATGTCAAATAGTAAATGGTCATTCATTTATTACATTCCTGCCTCTCAATGTACAGTGTTTTGTAATGGATGCGTAATATGAGTTTTGAATGTTATGTTGTGGTGGGTTGAGAACAAAGGGTCCTCAGTTTAGAATTTGATAGTGAAGCAGACGTCCATCCTCACCCACCAGTTTACAGCAAAAGATCTGAGAAACCTTCCCCATTTTTCACGTCTTGTTTGATAAAGAGCAGTTGTTTCCTAAAGCCAAAAATAAGGGTTCCACTATGAATGAATTGCATGTAAATAGAGTTTATGGGTGCTTTGCTGATCAGACTGTACAAATGGCACACATATTATTTCAGTGTCAGTGAAACTGCTTTCAAATTTCTAATTGTTTTTTTTCCTTTATTGTCATCACCGTAAAGTTAATTAGTGTACTTAATTTACATGTCCTCAAGCAACACAGAACTAACTCTGCTGGGAGTTAATCTTTAATGTACGAGGCAGACTTACTCCATGTGAGTAAACATACAGAGTACTTGTATCATGTAGCTTGAGCTGCTTACATCTTAAGTATCATAACTATGGTTCAGCTGAAAATTTACACGTGTCTTCATTTTTCAGTTTCTTCAAGAGATGAAAAGAAGGTAAGGACCAGACAGCGGAAAGGAAGGAAATTTCCAGTTATTACTGCTGTTATCCTGTCTTCTGTTTTTTTTTTAACCATTTCTGAGAGGCTACTGAACAAGAAGAAAGGAGTATAATGCAGAGAAGAGAGGACTGATATGAAAGATCTGAGTGGATTTTAATTGACCATTCTATACTATTAATTTGGCAAAATAAAGACCTCAATTTCAAGGAATACAATGTAAATTTCCCCAAATTTTGGGAACTGAATGGAGAAGGGACATTTTTGTTACAGATACGAGAAGTATAGTATGGGAACCAGCCCTTTCATGAGACAGCAATGACAAAAAACACAGGCCTCACATCAAAAGAAATTGTCAGAGTATTATCTTGTACAAGTGCAATTTTTTGTGTTTAAGATCTTTGTGAGATACACGAAGAAGAACTGTGAAAAGGACACATCAGTGCTCAAGAGGGGCAAAAAATGCACAATAAATTCAAGAATAATACATATGGATAAGTTACTACCACTACTTAACAATATATAGTCACTGACGGACCTGAAGACTCCTCAATAAAATGTTGTAGAAGGAATATTTGCTAAAGGACAAAGGTTGCAATTGATAGCACAAAGCATTGATTAGAAAAGAGACTCATATCCAGAAAGCCCATTGCCCACTTCTCTTGGATGGAGAGTGGGGGCAGTGGGCGCTCATCGGGTGGAGGGGGTGGTAGTGGTGGGGCAGGTACAAGTAATAGTGGCAGCGGAAACAGCAGCAGCAGTGCAGGAAGGAGTGGAGGGAGCAGTTCCAGAACGGGTGGAAGTGGCTCTAGTTCGGGGGCTTCAAACCGTAGCTCCTCAGTCAGTGGTAGTGGAATTATTATCACCACTTCAGGAGCTGGTGGTGTGGCCCCAGCACCTCCACCTTCAAGTGAATGGGAGATGTTCCAGTTTGGAAAATATAATTTGGACATCATAGAAATGCTGAGTGGACATCAGGCCCACCAGTTTAAAGGTCTTGGATTAGAGAGGCAGCTGCAACATCAACAGCAAGTTCAGCTTCATCAGCACCAGCAGCAGCTCCAGCAGCAGCAGCAGGCTGAATCCTCAGGAGCCCTCCTGTCTGGACTCAGCCTTGGTTCACTGCAGGGATCTAGAGGCAATGCCTTTTCGGATTCCTCTTCGATTTTTTCCAAAATGAGTGCCCCTCCACCACCTCTGCCGCCACAGCCCTCGTCATCTTCATCATCCTCCCAGAGTTCTCGCAAGTCGAGCAAGATGGGTGTGAGTGGTGCTAGTGGTGGGGGGGGTGCAAATCATGGAACGGCATACCCACAGTTTTTGCGTTCATTTCATCCTGCTGAGGCAGCACTAGCCCAGGAACAGCTGCACCCAGGAATGGGACGGTTTGAGCACTTTGCTGGAGGCAGTGGAAGTACTGGAGGCGCAGGGGGTATTGGAGGAATAGTTGCGTCTGCTCCTCCACCACCACCACCTTTGCATCCTGGTCTCTCTGTTCCCCAAGCATCCCCTGGACCCTCATCTTCAACCCCATCTCCTTCGAGCTCAGCTTCCACCTCTAATAATCCTTCCAGCAGCAGCAGTACAGTAACCTCACTGGGGCACCAGCTCGTTGGGGCTCAGTCTGATGCTCGCAGCCTACACCAGCAGTTCAGCTGCATGCTGGCAGCCAATCAGTACTTCCTTTCTGGTGTGCCAGCTAATGCCAGCTTGGAGCAGTTTCTAGTCCAGCAGGGAACACACAACCATCTTGGTTTGGGTTTAAGTCAAGCTGGTGGGGAAACAAGTTCTGGACTTGCGCCACCCCCTGCTCTTCATCCCTCTCACACACACAGTCACTCTACTCCCCAGCAGCAGCAACAACAGCAGCAGCAACAGCAGCAGCAGCAACAGTTACCACCCCATGCTTTATCCCACCCCCACTCTCATTCCCACCCTCATCACCCTCTCCACACAGCCCCCCAGTCCTCCTCAATTGGAAGTTTTGATTTCCAAGGTATTCCGGTTCTCTCCTCTAATCAGCTAGCATCTCTGATGCAGCAAGAATCTGGCTTACCTCTCCCACTGCCACTACTTTCTCTCCCAAAGGAGGAAGGGAAAGGGGACACTGCAGGTGGGGGAAGTGGAGGAGGCAGACGTAAGAAGGCTATGGCTGGCTACCTGCCTCAAAGGAAGCTTGAGAACAACAATAATACTAGCAGTAGCAACAGCCATAGTGCTGGAGACCCAAATCCCAGTAGTAATTCTGGAAGGCATGGTCATGATGCATCTTCAGGCCTTGTTGGAGGCAGCGGAGGGGTTAATATGCAAAATGTTAGCGGAGAGCCCTCCTCTCTCCTGACCTCTTCAGCTTCATCTTCCTCAGCTGTTTCATCTTCCTCATCATCCGCCCCTTCTTCAACTGCAGCATCGGTCCTTGTAACAAATGGCTTACAAATGACCAAATCTGAAAGTATGGGTGCTATGACACCCACCATTACTCAACCCGAACCAGAGCCTCTTTATCACTGTGGGGAATGCGGTAAAACCTTTACTCATCTCTCCAGCCTCCGAAGACATCTGCGCAGTCATGGTTTAGTTTCTGGAAATGGTAGCAATACTAACAGTAGCGCTAACCCCATTTCCAATCCCAGCCAAAATCACCACCAACCTGATGCCAACATACCCCACTCGACCCAAGACCTGACATCTCAGTCCAACTCGCATCATCAACAGCCACAACCACAAGCCTCTTTAAACGCTCAACAGCAACAGTCAAATCCAGCTCCCATATCTTCATCATCTTGCCCAAGTCCTGAAAAGAATCATCGTTGCCCTGAATGTGGAAAGGGATTTAAGAAAAGGGGACACCTCCTCCAGCATGGGGTCATCCACTCTGGAGCACGACCTTTTGCATGTACTATTTGCCAGCGTGCTTTTAATCGCCGTGAGTCACTCACCCGCCATGAGAAGATTCATGAGGAAAAGCCCTACCGTTGCCCAGCTTGTGGCCGATGCTTTCGTGAAAGCACCTCATTACTTAACCATGCAGCTTCAGGTACATGTGGGAAGCCAGGTCGGGGATCAAGGTCAAGGCCTAGCACTAGTGGTAATAACTCAATGATTGGACAGGATGGACGCTATAGAAGTAAAATAAGTAAACCTGGGGTTATAGAATCAGGAGAAAGTGGAGCAGTGGAATACCCAAGTGGGCAACTTACTGGAAGGGTGGTTTATGGAAAAACTGAAGAAGAAGAGGAAGAGGAGGATGGAGTGGTTGGGAGTATGATAGGAGAAGATCAAGATGTAAAATCAGCTTTAACATGTGAAGGTCTTTTCCAGTCAGGAAGGGGAGGTGTTGCAAGCACTGGGAATAAAACAGAAGGAAAATTTTCTGCTGACTACTCTCGGAATCGTTATCAGACATTGTACCGAGGTGATGAGTTCCGTGGTGACTACAAGCAACATCGCTCTCAAGCTAATCCCTCTCCTTGTTATCCTGGAGAACCCTCTTGTGGAAGTGGAATGACAGGTCCTGCACTCCGGAAAGCACCATTAGCCCCAACTCTACATCCACACCCACAAAGTCAAACTCAACAGCAGCAGCAGCCTCATCTTCCCCTCTCGTCTCTGTTAGATGACACTGAAGACGATGTAACCAGCTCAGTTAACAGTGCCATTTCGGCTATTGCTGCAGCTGCTGCTGCTTCGTGCATGCCTGGGGAGCACAATAATGCTGGAAGCCGGGGAGAAGAACGAAGGGATATTATTGGAGGGCTTCTTGGTGGACTTGGCTTAGGTTCACTTGGAGTTTCTCCTGGTGCCCCCTCATCGACATCTGGAATGGACAAGGCTTATAGGGGCACCCAAGATAGCATGGGTAGTACAATGACACCTTCAACCCATCACAACCAACAGCAGCATCAGCAGCAAGCCTCAACTGTCAAACCTAAGCGGCCTCGGAAACCTCGCCCAAAGAAGGAAGCCGGATCAGGGGCTGGAGCTACTGGGGAAAGCAGCAAACGAAGAACTCATTCCCAAAGAGGGACAAGTGGAGATCCTGAACGTCTCTTTTTGTGTAGTGTCTGTGGTCGTGGCTTCACACGTCGTGAAACCCTTCGAAGGCATGATCGCATCCACACTGGGGAGAAGCCCCACCACTGTTCTGTTTGTGGAAAAAATTTCCGGGAAGCATTCCATCTTACCAAGCATCACACAGTTCATTCTGGAGAGAAGAACTACAAATGTGGTCTATGTGGGAAAGATTTTGGTTATGCGCAGAGTCTGAAGAGACATGGAAAACTACATCAGAAAGGAGAATTTGAGGAAATTCCCACAACAGCTGGAGGAAGTAATAGTAACAGCAGCAACTCTGCTGTTACTCCTGGAGGGAGCCTTAGCCAAGAGAGGGATCAAGGAAACTCTGAATCTTACTATGCCTATCCTCAGGGCATCAAGCCTCAAGGACCCAACACTCAACCTCCCCCTAGACTATATACTTGTGCTATTTGCTGGAAGTCATTCCGTCATCACTTTCATCTGACTGCCCATCACCAAGCAGTTCATGAGGGTGGGGACAGGCTTTTTTGCTGCGAGGTCTGTGGGAAGGCCTTTGCTTACGCTAATAGCTTGACCAGGCACCGGCTTTCACAGCATGGATTAACACGGACTGGCCAAGCTAATCAGCCTGGAGGTGGAGGTGTGCCCGGGGGCAGTGGAAGTGCAACTGGATCTGTTTCCGAGAGTGAAGCAGCTACAAATGCCCTTCTTCAGCTTGTTCCCCCCAGTGGAAGCCATGGAGGACAGCAAACACACACCGGTGTACCCCACTCCCAACAACCTCCCCAACAGCCTCCAACTGGCTTTTCTCCTCTCTTCTACCTCCCAGAGCTGGCTCCTCCTCACTCAGCAACATCCAGTGCCCCCACATATTCTCATCCCCTCCCACATAATTCAACTTTGACCACTCTTTCTAACCACCAGCAACCTGTAGGAATTAAGGGGGAGCCTATGTACCCAACTGGACCTGTCCATCCCCTTAACACTACACCTTCTCTTCATCCTCTTCTACTTTTGTCACCCTCTCAACAGCAGCATAATCAGCATGCACAGCAGCTTCCAGTAGAGATGCAGATTCCACAACCACAGCAACAGAATTTGCAGTCTCAGGATGATCTAAAGAAACATCGGAAGAAGAAAAAAGGAAAAGAGACATTACATATTATAGGGACCACAGGAGGACAGTCTACAGGTGGGGGGAGTGAAGAGAGGGATGAGAAGCAGAAGTCAGAGAAACAAAAAGAGAAGAGGCGGAAATTGCTAAAGAAAAAAAGAGGGGGAATTCATCAACAGGAGCTTAGAAGAAAGAAGCGAATAGCACATTTTCTTAAGCTTAGAGGGGCCAGAGGAGGGTTGAACATGGGGAAGCTGTCATCACTGGATGTCCCACAGAAATGCTTCCCATGCCCTTTGTGCCCACGAACTATATTTTCTCGCCAGTCTGCATTGTTGGTTCACAGGGCAGTTAGACATCCTCAAAAAACCAGCTGTCCCCAAGCCCGCCTGGAGTGCCCAGTCTGTGGAAAGCGCTCTCGTAAATTCCTTGCAGCCCTTAGTCATCGAGGGTTCCATCTCACCAAGGGATCTTTTTCTTGTCCACGGTGTCCCTTGCGTTTCTGGAATGGGGTGCTTCTAGGGAGGCACACTGTAGCCTGTCGAGGTGATGTTGGGGGAGGCAGAGGGGGTAGTATGGCTTTGAAACTGAAATCTGCACCAAGCACGGTGGTGAAGAAAGAGGGACAGGGTGAAACTGTGCTAATGGAATACAGGCACTGAGTCTTTTTTGTATGACTAGTACAAGATTTTCACTTTGGAAATTTGGGGTGAGATATATTACTCCAGTGGTAGGTCACTTTTACAGGCAGGCTACTTTTGCCTTGTTTGGCTTGGACTGACTAAGTGTCATTACCACATCTCTCCCTAGACTCTGACTTACATTATATGGAGTGATTTTTCTTTTTTGTAGAAAGTTGCATACTAATTTACATAGTTTGCAAAAATCAACCTCAAAATCTCTCAAGTGAATGTGAGAGGACATGACTTTCTGTGCACCCCGATTTGTAAACACCATTTACACTCTCTTTGGCTAAATTTTCTGGGATGTTAAGCTTCATTGGATTAAGGCTAATACTGTTTCTTTTATCCTGATTACCCTATGTAGTCTCTCTGTTGTGTATATTATGTAGTTAGTGTTCACTTAAGAGCCCTGTGAAGTTGTGCTTGACTGTTTTGTTCTTATAAAGTACATTTGGATAAATGCAGACGGTCAGTGACTGAAGAAAAATGTTCTCTTTGGTGGAAAGTTCAAGTGTCAGTGCATAAGACACTGTGTTTCTTGGTCAGTAAGTCATATTGTGAATTCACTGTTGTGAATCGACCAAATCCCTAAAGGATCTATTAACTAATGATTATGAATACGAAGTATTAAAGAAAAGCAAATGAATTCGGTGGGACTCTTCTGGAAAAAAGGTGCAAAACCTCTGCTATGTTTTAAGAGATGACTGATCACAAAACTTGATTACATACCAGTGGACAGTGCAACTTGTATGAAAAGACTGAAATTGAGAGGTGGGTCGGAACAAGCTGACTGTACTGTATTTTTTTTATTGCTATATTGTTTTTTAAGTAATGTTTTAGTTTGTATCATTGCTGTTTGGAGGGTGGGTAAGTGGGCGGGTTGGAGGGAGGGAGTTATGGGCTGTCATTTTAAAAATTAAATGTACCAGTGTGTTTATGTTATCCTCCTGTCCAGCTACTCACCCAGAATTCGGACCCTTTCCCTTACACACGTGTAGTATTTTACTGAGTTGCATCCACATTCATATCCCTTTCCCAAGCTTTCTTTTAAAAAAGAAAAATAATACTAAATACATTTCTATCATATTATTTGCCTAGTGATTAAAAAATAGTTGGAATATATTCAAAAAATAAACATTTAAAAAAGATCATGTTATCATTTTTTCTGTAAAATAAATCACTGTACAAAGCTGGGTATTCTTTGAATAAATGAAAATTGAAATTCTTCAATATTGACAAAACTGGCCCCATTTTGGACCAGCAATGCGATATCTTATGTACTTGGCATTTAATAGGGAGATAATATATGCCCATATAAAATACAAGATTGGTTCATATTTTACACATGTACAGAAATGATGATTAAACTTCGAATTTTTCCAGTAAAACTGCTTTAACTCGAAAAGAATCCAATTTAATGCTAATTTAAACAGACAAAATGTACTGATATCATCCTTCCACAAGGTGGAAGTAAAAGCTTAATTTACTGCAAGCATGCGTTAGAAAATTCTTCTAAGTGCAACAGCATGTTTTTAAGTGTTGTGCGTGCTTTTGATTTTCTTTTTTATGCATACACCGGCAAGCATTCACATGAAACCTGAACAACTTAAAGTCTTTGTAAATAGTGAGTGGAGACATTTTCAGTGCTTGTTTTATTATGAAGTATATGTATCTCAGATTCACTAATTGGTGTCACTGTGCTTTATGAAGAGAACTAACGTGAAAAATCGCTTCAGCGTGCTTGCATTGATTGTTTCGACAGACTCAATAATCTTCCGCAGTAGTTCTTACATTATATGTGCCTTCGTCAGTACACAGTGTTCTTTGACTAGCCTCAGATCAGAAGAGATAACTTCAGATCAGTTCCACATCTCCAGCACACCCAGATCCTAACCACTATACGACATTGTCTCTGAATTTCTCCATTGTGGTGTCCATCGATATTTTATCTGAAATCTGTGCTGTGTACTTTCTCCCAGATTCCTTAGAAAGTTTAGTCGCATCCAAGACCAAAAAAGAATGTTTAGTTGCTGTACAGTATGCAGAACCGATTAACTGTATGACTGCATTTACAAGCAAAAATGGACGCCTCAAGGCATTGAACCGCCACAATGCAGAAACCTTTAGACAAAGTAGGAAATTTTTAATAAACTGGTTTTCTACTTTTTCTTTTTTAATTTATGAGTTCTTGTACCATTTGAGACGGAGTGGCATGTAATTTCAACGTAAACTAAAGGAGCACTGCACAAACTTTTATAATAAAAAAGTTTATAAATGGAATATATATCAGATTTCATTCATCACGTCGTGTCTTCTGTACCTTTCCTTAAAGAATGTGAATATGAACATACTTGAACAAAGAAAGAGGTATACATCTGATATGGTATACATACAATTGAACCCAAATCAGCAGTTCACTAACAGGGCGTGACAGACCTATGGATCATTTTCGTTGAAATACATTGCTTTCATCCAAAGTTGGCGTTTCGAAAGAAGATTCTCATCTTTTATTAGCGAAATCATCATAGTAATTTTAATCATAGGATTTCACAGGTTCCTGACCACAGATTTTCTACACATCGGTAAGTTGCTAGTTCAAAATATTCTAAATGTTTTTGCAAGTCAAACAAAGAAATGAAAACTTGCTACTATTTATTGGAGTCTCCTCGGCCTTCTGCTTTTGTTTTGCTACCTTCAGCCTCACGCCACATTAGCCTGGGCAAAACAGTGGGCGAGGCCACTGACCTAGTTTAGTCCAATCAAATATTTTCTTACGTGTTTGATTCTACTTCTGACCAACCACAGAAGCGATTTCACAGGACGGGCAACGCCTACTCGTGTCGAGGCCATGTGAGCGCCAGCACGGGTACTTGTTACAGAACAATGCTACGCCTTGCTTTACATGTTAATAATTACTGCTGTCAAGTCGATGTTCACTCCTGGTAATGATATAGACATTTTTTTAACAAACAGTTAACTTGTAGTTAGTGTACCAACACCACCACCACCACTACTACTACTACTACTAATACGTATGTTTGTTAGCTATAATCTATTAAACTATAATTTTACTATTTTATTCATTTCAGCATGTGTACTAGTAAATGAAATAATGCAACTTTTGAGTTCTTAAATCAGAAATTAGTCATGCAACACATTCACTATATGAATGACTTTTACTGTACAAACGGCATATATTATTGTCATTTTCTTTTTTGATATTATGAGCTTAATTCCTCATTTGTTTGGCGGCCGACCCGAATATTTTCGCTCTCCCGAAGGAGTGCCTTAATTAAAGGGAAAACAGCGTAATGTTGTAATAAAACGGGCTGTCTTACAGTGTGTGGGCGTGGTTATTTGTGGGTGTGACTATCTGTAAAGCGTAGCTATTGGCCTGCATTTCATTATCATTGAGCGACGTCACTGTGGTTCGTCACGGCCCCGTGGGGGTGACGTCGGGGGGCAGCCTGCGTTCCTCCCAGCTGACTCTCGGCGCTGCTGAACCGCAAGATATGCCTCGGTAGCTGGATACATATATAGAAAGAGAAAGAGGGGGGAGGAGGAACTAAAAAAAGAGCTGGAGTGAACAACAGAGACAAGAGAAGAAAATATCGACCAGCTGCTAGTTATAATAGCTACTGTATTCCTGTTAGTCGAATGTCTGTCTGTCTTTATTTATTTATTTTTTCGTCCATAATACCGAGGGATCGCCTATTTTTTCCATTAATTTCTTGATTGCTTTTTTCCCATAATATGAAGCTGTTTCTTTTCAAGTTGTCTTGTGCTATTCGGAGTATCACTACCAGCCTTGCTCTGTTAAGTTTCTCCGCATCTCGCTGTATCGTGCTTGCTATTGCTTGGTGATTTTTTCCCCAGCGATTTCGATATTTTGTCCTGATCGCCAAACATTCTGCTCATTTAATCATGGACGAATGAAGAATTGTTTTGCGACGATCAAGCCAGATTGACATTCTCTATAAGGAACCACTCCGTTTAAATAAAACGGGAAAATAATCGACAATATTGAATTCGTTGCCCGTCGACGCGGGAATAACAAGACACTTTTATCTCCATATATATATTTAGCTATATTATTTTCATGGATCGTCGCATCGATTCATCGGTTACATATGTACCAAAATCCATTTGACAATTCTTTCATGTTTATCCAAGCGGATTATATTGCTAACCCTGGATACACTTATTAAAATCTGAATGAGCAACGTTGTATCCGTTTTTGCCAGCTTATTTCACCGGTGGGCCTGAGACATACAAAAATTTGGAATATGGACAGGTTTTCAGAACTTATTTCGTGCAGCTTAACGTGAATCCTTCACGAAATTCAGTTTACAGTTAACCGATAAATTGGCAGCTGGTTCCTCGGCTCCTTTCTGTCAAAGCAGCCTACTCCTCTTAAGTCATTAGCTGTCGACTTGCAATGTCCAGGCCGATCTCTCATCTTGTTCCGCCTGACATCCCTGCTGGAGCTAGTCCACAATTTGGAAGCGGTAACCAAGCAGGAATGACCCCGGGTGCGGGACACCCGACTTCCATGGCCAGTCTGAAGTCCCTTCTGCAGTCACCGTCAAACTGTGATCAGAGGAGCAAGGACTGCCGCGATATGAAAGGTAGGATTTTTTAATGCGTTTTATCTGCCCCTGCTGTATAATTTTCCTTATTGATAACACAATTTAAAGTTTTGTTCTCGGTGTATTTCTTTACATGGTATCAGTCCATGAAAGCTTCCAGTAACTAATACTAGGTTTGAGAGACAATGAGTATTATTTTTCATGCAATCTCCAACAGCAATTTTCAGTTAACATTTTTGTGCATAGTTTCAGAGTACTTGGAACTATCTATCTTGAAAGACATTGTAACAGACCCTTATTGTTAACAGTATGCAAGGGTAGAGATTTTGGGCCCCATGAAAGCCTTTCATATTGTACCCCCCAACCCCAACCAATCTAGTTATGTTCCAATTTCTTTTCGGCCCCTGTCACTCAGGGGCCTTTGGAATCATTCTACCTTTACCCTTCCTTATGGTGCCCCTGACAATATGCTATTACACTGCCTTGTTCAGTCAACTTCATGTCATCCTAATTGTCCTGTTACTCTGTCATTCTGAGTAAATGCAGTGAGGGAAACATTCCTGAGCAGAATCAGAAACACCGAACTTGTATAATTATTTGAGTGTCAATATGTGTATTATCTCTTTGCCTATTTGGGTTTATAGAGTGTTGTAATTTGTCTTTCCTATATTGATATTGTATGTGTGTGGCCAGTGATATTACCCGAGGCTTTCTGTCTCTATTAAATTTACACCAGTCTTTTGGTTTCTCTGTTTCCAGAGAAAGAAGAGCCAGAGGAGATGTCTAGCTCTCAGGATGGTGGTGACCATGGGAGATCCCTGAAAGCCCCATCCCAGTCAGCCTTTCTGGGCCCCTTGCTGTGGGAGCGCACCCTGCCCTGTGATGGCAGCTTGTTCCAGCTGCAGTATATGGACCTGGAGGAGTTCCTCACCGAGAACGGGATGGGGAGCCTGCACCATGGCAGCTCAAGCTCTGCCCAGATTCCTTCCCAGAGTTCCCAATCGACCATCCCCAGCCAGAGCTCCCAGTGTCCCCCATCCCCCCCACCTCTATGCTCATCGTCGTCCTCCGTCTCCTCACCTGTCTCCTCATCTCCCTCATCTCCTTCACTGCTGCCACTCAATGTGCACCAAGCAGGGCCAAGCTTGCGAGCAGAGTGTCTCCACGGTGAGCCATGTTGGAGCGAGAAAATGGAAATGGAGGTTGTTGACTTGCAATGAACTTGGGACAAGTGCTTGGCCATCTAGCCAGAAAATCCTCCTAGGTGCTAGAATAGAAGAGGTTGTAGTAGAGAGGTGAATGCCTGTCATTTGGGTGGAGTATGAGAAGGAGAATAGAGGTGTGGGTGTGGTTTTACAGTGTCATGGTTCAGCCCTGAGATATGTATTCTGGGCTGAGGGTGTGTGCAAGGGATTTTGGAGAGGGTTAGGGTTACAATTGGGTCAGTGCTGCTGTGTATTTTAGTACCTCAAATAAATTTACCCAGAAAATTTTCATGTATAATGAATTCAGATTGCAGCAGATTGTTGGGCATGCTAGAATTTTAATTCCATGAATGCACCCTATGAACAGTTTGCAGGCGCTTCTGCACCCATACTAGTGCCGTGATGTCTGTCATGGTGTGAAAATGGAATAGCACTACAAATGATTTCTAAATGTATGGTAGAACAGGGAAAAGAGAGACCTACAGAACCACGTTTATTGGTTAGGAGCCGTGAGGGCAAATGTGATTTGAAACTTCAGAAATGCTGAAGCTGCACAAGAATAGGAGCCAGGAGTGGAAAAAGTATGTGTAGGGTGTGTGCGTAAGGCCCTGACCCCCTGCACGCTGGCTCCATGGGCACACGGCTCTTCACGTGCTGCTGAGGAGGAGGGG
>JABFEB020000132.1:2134888-2153592 GCA_019775895.2 Stomatorhinus ivindoensis
TATATATATGTGCATATGTTATATATGTGTGTGTGATTGCAATCAAAAAAACTAAAAATGCCAAAAGTCTTGTGCTTTGTTTGGTTACTTATGGTTAAGGTTAGGGCTGGGTGGGGGTTATGGTTGTTAGGGTTAGGGTTATGGTTAGGGTTTTTTTCCCACAGAGATGAATGGAGAGTCCCCCAAAGATATGAATACAAACAAGTTTTTGGTTATTATGTTTTTGGGTTGTTGTGTATAATACATGTGCTCTTATGTACATACATTTTTAAGTTTTATTTTTTTTCTGTGATTTTCAATGTTTAAAAATAACAATATGTCAGAATTTGCATTTGAAATTTGGTCATCGATGATTGCTGAGGTTTGGTAATTCTTGAATGCTCTGTCTCTTTGCGCTGCCACCTGATGGTCAGTCAGTGTCACAACTTGTCAGTCTGGGCTATTTTATTATAATTGTGCCTCCTGTAAAAATTGTGCCTATTTTGCCAATGACATCCATTTCTTGTTCATTAAAATATTTGACTTTGTACCTAACGTTATATATTTTCCTGCTTTTTCAGGAGGCCAGGCAGGGTCTCTGGATTCTTCCCCCGCACAATCATCATCTTCCTCTTCCTCCTGTCCCCCGCATCCACTCCCCACCCTCTCTGATGGCAATGACATCATAGTGAACTTTGACCCCGACCCTGCAGACCTGGCACTGTCCAGTGTTCCCGGACAGGAGGCCTTTGACCCACGGAGACGTCACTTCACTGAGGAAGAGCTCAGGCCTCAGCCGATAATCAAGAAGGCCCAAAAAATGCTGGTACCAGACGAAATGAAGGTACCCAGATCTCCATATTGGCCAAAGGGCCATCTAAGGATGTTCTTCATCTACTCAGCCTTTGTAAAAAAAATACCATAGCTCGTTTTTTAAATTACTGCTTAGAGATGGAAGCTGACAGAATCCGCCTCTGTTGAAAGATGCCAGCAAAGAGCTGGATATTTCAGTGCAAACTACAATGACAAGTTTGGACATAAAGGCTTATATATTAACCAAATCAAACATCTTCAGAAATGGTGACGTTTACTGTCAGTGTCAATTGCTGCTTTGAGGTTTCATTATTGCGTAGAAGTTATTGGTTCCACTTTCATGTTCCCTCTAATCGACCATCGTCTTCTCCCTGTCATCAGTACCTTGTGGTACAGGTTATGCGTAAGTGATGAACACACTAATTAATTGTCCATATTCCTCAGGGTCCATTGTTGTACAAGCATGTCTTAAGTCTTCAGTCAGTAAACATTCCTGGATATATTTCCCAGTTTGCTCAGTAGAGGTTGATGATGCAGGGTAGATTTGTTTGCTCAGATGTGAGTGGTATTATTACACTGCTGAGAGCAATAGGCCATGCCTGGTTGATTTTCTCCTGTATATGTAGTAAGTTTAACTCTGTGCGAATATACAGTGGTACCTTGGAACACAAACTTAATTTGTTCCAGAAGGCAGGTCCAAGTTGAATTTCCCCATAAGAAATAATGTAAATGAATTTAATGCCTTCCAGACCCCCAAAATGATTGCCTGTTTAAACTTAATTACCTACCTAACTAATGATGAAAAGCATTAACGATCAATATAAAAGTAATACACACGTGAAAATGAACACATAAAAAAGCAATAAACATGAAATAAATAACAATCCCATACTCCGAAGTGAGATCAGACACGTGCACCGCCTTCAAGTCTTGCTATAATATCTTTTTTTTAGGTTCTACAGTTGCTCTCACTGGTTTGCTGATATCACTGCTCACTGTCTTAGGGCGATGATTACTGTATCACTAAATGTACTGTATATAAAGCACAAAAAAATCACATTGAACACAGGAAAACAGCTTTCACATGTCAAACTTAGTTGAGAGGCACCGTGAGACTGACAGCGACTGATACCATCCCAGTAGGTCTGTTTGCCTTTGTGTCAGCTCATCAGAGACACGCCTCGATCCGTACAGGTTTTAGTGTGTTAGTTGTTTTGTTTTGTTGTGTTCCGAGCTTACGGTTGAGCTGTGGTTAGATTTTTCTCAACCAACCCATTCGAGGTCCGAATTGGTAGAGTTGAATGCGTAGCATATTTTAGCAGGAACGTTCCAAGATTTCAGTCAAGGTCCAAGTTGAAAAAAATTCAACAGATGTTTGATGTCTGAGCAGGTCGACGTAAAAGTTGTTCAAGTTCCATGGTTCTACTGTACTAGTGAGGCAGTGAGCAATGTCTCTGACTGGGTTTCTCTGGCGGCACGTCTAGGCCGACCCTAACTCTGCTCTGGCCTGTGTCATCACTGCCCCTTCACCCACAGGATGAAAAATACTGGAACCGGCGGTGCAAAAACAATGATGCGGCCAAACGATCACGGGACGCCAGGCGCCTGAAGGAGAACCAGATCTCTGTGCGGGCGGCTTTCCTGGAGCGGGAGAATGCAGCCCTGCGGCGGGAGGTGGCCGACATGCGCAAGGAGCTGAGCCGCTGCCGTGATACTCTCAGCAAGTACCAGAGTCGCCACGGAGACCATTAAGACGAGACCACAATGTGTGGAGGACGGGAGGGGCAGCTCTCAGGAGATGATGTCATAGAGGGATAAAAGCAAGAATCTCACTCCATTTTAACTATTGTAAACATATATTTGTGAACTAAAGAGAACCTGATGGTTGATAGAGACAATTGTTGTAGATCTTAGAAAGCAAGTGGAGAGGGATGATTTTTAAGAAATGATTGCAAAAATATGTTGCCATAGGAAACTATTTTTTTATATTTATAGAAGGAGATAGGGCAGGAGAGGACATTATAGAATCATTTTGTATATTTTATAAATTAATGGATGGGATTTTAAATATACAAAGAAATGAAGAGAAGGTTAACACAGAATATATATATTTGAAATGGGTTATAGAAGAATAGACAAGCTTATATTGAGGGTGAAGTGATGTAACATATTTGTTTCTCTTAGACTGGCATTGGGAGGAGAGTTTTTACAGAAGCACACTGAAAAACGGTCCTAAATTGTGTTGTGAAGTCATTAATTTTTTATGCTCTTTAAATCTTCTGAAATCAATATGTGTCTCTGATTTTAAGTAGTATGGAAATAAGAGGGACAGTGTGAAATCAATCAGATTCAAACTACAGTCTAGATGTTTTAATATTTCAAAGTATAGACATGTTTTAACCCCAGATGGGGCCCTGGGAGTGGGCGGTCTCTACTCAGCGGTGCAAAGCATAGACATGTTTTAACCTCAAATGGGGCCCTGGGAGTGGGCGGTCTCTACTCAGCGGTGCAAAGCAATGTAACCACAGAGGACGCACTGCCTCTCTCTGCGGGGCTGAGGCACTGAGTCCATCTGGACTACATTCACCCGGCCCGATAACCAGTTTGATGAGCACCTCGGCACTGATGCGCAGGCAGAGCGCCACCTGCAGAACGAAACATCACCCCCCCCCCCCATGGCCTGAATCAGCACTTTCCTTATCTTTTTTTTTTTTTTTTTTTAACTGTACCTCGTACATAACTGTGGTTCTCAGATAGGGTGTTGTGGGTCAAAATTGCATTACTGTTTTTTTTTAACCGATATTAAAAATATTGTATAAGAACAAAATCCTCTGAAAAACAAATATATTGCTAAATTATTAACTTTGTGTAAATCCTTGTTTATAAGCTATGATTGAATACTTATTGAATACTTAACATTATATTCATTAATGTATTGTTCTTGGAGACTTAATTCTAATAATTGAATTATATAAGTGTAGTCTTTTTTAAATGTTATGAATATTACTAATTATAAAAGCTCAGGACATTTTAATAAAATAAAAATGTTTCCAATCTGTGGCCTTTAAGCCTTGGATACTGTGCACTGGCTTCTCTCTCACGCCTACAGCTGACATTTCTTCAGTTATGCTCTGTTTGTGTAACTGTTCTCTATAACTTCTTCCATCAGTCATTAATCTCAGTCTCCCTATTATCAACATAGTTAACAGTGATATTCCCTTCTTTTATTCTGTATGTACACTGTATGTCTGGATGTGTGAGTATGTAACTGTATGTGTAAACATGCAACATATGATTCTTACAGATATGCAGTATTTCAGATTTATTGGAGTAAAATCATTAGACATCCATTTTTAGAGACGGTTTTACTTTGTTACTTCTGAACCAGTTAATTCTTAATATCCAGCTCATTTCAGGTGAAGTATATAGAATAAAGCAATTTTGCAATCCAATCATTGGGCCTCCTAAGCTAAAGATTAAAGATGCATTATCAGTTCCATACTAGTTACCGGTGTTTTAATGATTATGATCTTTGTTTTGAGCTAATGTTGTGATTTTCTTTTTCCAGTTATTATGGCACTAAGGTGGAATATGCACATGGTACTACTAACAACCGCCCTTTAACCAGCGCCTGCATGTCCCCAGTGTTTTCTTTCCCACAATTCACTTTCCTGTGGGCCGGGCCTTATATGAAAAATAAATTAATATATACCCTTTCAAAACCTGCTTTAATAGTGAATTCAAAAATTCTAAGATGCAAGAATAAGCAGCACACAACAGTAAGGTGAAGCAGGACACTGGGAACGACTAGAAACCAGCCAGGCAGAGGGCAGAAGTGAAAAGGTTGTCCACTTTTTAATATTTAAAAACTGAACTTGTATAGGAGTTAAAGCTTAAAGTTTTTCTCACCTAGTCTATTACTGAGAGCCTTTGCTCCCCAGCCTGGACTGTGGATTATTTAGACCCTCTGATAATGATTATTAATAAGTAGCATTCACTACAGATCTCATCAGCACACACTGCTACTCAGCTGCACGGGTAAAACCTACTGGTTCTTCACAAAAGATGCTGGAGATTTCCAGAAGTGGCAATAAATGATCCACTTTTCACTGACAACACCTTTTGCTTTAACTTCCAGGTTGATTCTGTCATCATTTACTTCTCTCTTGGTTTTGTTTTTTGCCTTATGAATTATATAATGACTCGTAGTCCCAATGACAAAGTCTGAGCAACAGGCTCCATGCTTTTATGTGTCCCGCAAGTGGGGAGAGGGCTTATGCAAACCAAGCTACTGCAGGATCATGTGCATATACTGCTTCTGTTGTATTTAGCCAGAGGAATGGAGTGCGATAACGTGTGTGTGTGTGTGTGCGCGCGCGCATGTGTCTGCACTCCTGATGCTACCTGATTGGTGTTTGGACGTGCTTGGTCCACTATCAGCTTATTTTCACAGAAATAGGTGAAAGGTCACCATTTATTTATTTTTTTTGTTCCCCAATTTTGAACATTCAATAGAAAGCAGATGTTTTACTTGGCGGTTCCCTCCTCCCACCCACACCCCCTCCATTCAGTATCGCCTGCTTTCTGTCAGCCTCTTCCATTACCCACCAGCCAGCAAAGAAAGATGGACTGTTCTCTTTTCTTCCTTCTAGCTGTCTGGACTTGTACCGAGCATTTTATCTCCCAAGCAACTGGTAACACATTGGCTTTGCTGCATTTCTTTACATTGATAGTACTTTAAACAGGAAGCCATTAAGTAATTTTTCTCACAGCATGCAAGTAACTACATATCTGAATGTGTGATTCTCTGCTCTCTGAAAATCAAACTCTGCAAGTCACCCAACAGCAGATTCCTGTGTGTCTTTCAGCGATGCTGTTCGTGCGCGTCTCTGTTATCAGGGTTTGTCGGTATCGTTCCGTAAGCTCCTTCACCGCTTGGTTCCTTAGCAGAACAGACAGGATCATGTCCAGACAGTGTCTTGGGCAATGAGAGGCGAAGCGGCTGCCCGAAGCACTGCCAGATGGATAAGGACTGTCCAGGCAGGAGGAGGTGCTTGTGTGACGGGCTGTGTGGGCTAAGCTGCGTGATTCCAGGTGAGTGGAGGAGGAGCAGAGGGAGCTGAACTCCAGCTGCGTTCCACACCAATCTCCTCATCTACCTTCACTGGCTCAAGTGCCAAGGCTGCCATTGTTCTTCATTCCATATGCGGCTTGTGCCGTAACGCGCTTGCTGATCTGTTTGTCTCCATATCTTCTACCTTCTCCTAATTGTTTCCCACTGTTCCCATTAACATTGATTTTGGTGTCCTGAATCTCCTTCCTCGGTTCTCCTAACATCTCTCCCCACCTCTTCCACATACCCCCCCCCAGGTCGCACCTGCCCTTGGCCCCTACCTCTCAACCCAAACGTGATTTCCCTGCTGCTCTCTCCCTCTCCTTCCTTCTCCGCTATTCTCGAAACCCGCTGCCAGCCTGGCTTCACGATGGCTGGCGGTATGGAGGCGGTAGTCCGCCGTTGTCAAGGCGATCGTCGATGGAGTGGCGAGGATCCAACATGCACAGGTGAGTTCAAGGGTTGATGTGTGGGCTTTGTTTGCTCTTACTTTGAATCTCATTGCAAAGATCACGTGTTGAGTTAGGAAGTGCGTGTGTGTTCATTTGCTAGTTAGTTCTAGGATTAATGTTACTGAATGGTGTTGTTTCCAAATCAAATCAAAGTTTATTCAGCAAATGCACAACAATGCAGCAAACAGTGCTAGATGCGGCCAATGAAATGAGTTTCCCCTTTACACCTTTAGTAAATTCACCACCAGCTGCTGGTGAACCTCTTTGGTTCTATGTACTTTGCGTGTGACTGCTGTTTGCTGAAGTATTCCCGGTATTCGAGGGCTCTTTCATGCACTGCGAGAGGCGGTGGGAGGTAGCCCAGCTCACCATTAGAGCTCTTTGTGGCGCTCGAAGCACCACACTTCCCTGCTGGCTTGGCAGGTAGCGGATGCCCCCCTCCCCCCACCCCCAACAAAGGCTCCATCCCGGCAACCCTGTATCTGTAAAGTCAAGCTCTGCAGGAGTCTGCTGTGTAGGTGCCTTCAAGGGGAGCCTGTTGCTGTATTAGGTATAATAATACGGCCCTGACACACTGCAGCTCCAAAGGTCCTGCTATGCATTATGAACACATCACATGCACTCTCCTCTTCTGTTTGGCCGAGGTCAATGTGAAGTTTGTCTCACCTTCTTTGGGTGTAGCAGAAGAAACATTATAGTTCTGCTGTATTGGATGTTGTTTAACATTAAGACAAAAGAAATAAATCTGTATGAATCTGTATGCTAATAAGACTACAGCTTGTTTTTCCAGGGTTCACACGTCTTATCTGTCAGACGTGCATTTAAACTACTGCTTATTTTCCAAAGCAGGGCGTAAGGCCTCCTGCCTTGTCTCGCACCCTGTGCCATCTGCGACATCTATTGAATAACTACTGGTTCAGAAATTACAGTTGAAGGTGCAAACAGAGATGCACAGGACATATAAGTGTTAAGGGACGCAGCTCAGTAACGAGGCAGCCACTGTGCACATGACTTTCTATCTTTCGGTCCTTGCAGTCTTGCCTTACCCGCTGGCTGTTTGCTTGATCTCCATTCACGTTCCTGCCCATTGCCAGATGAGATTCGGAATGAATTTACAATCAAGGGCAGTTCTGCAGTCGGCTCAAATATCCTGTATAGCTGCCACCCTGGGTAAGAGACAGGGAGATTTGGTGTAATGCGTGCTCTTTCAGATTGATTCTTTTATTAAAGCTAATATATTTTGTACATCACATGAGTATATCCAGATGCGGGTCATTCACTTCTTAATAAACATTTGGAAAATTTATTCAAATATAATTTCACAGAGGTGTTACATAAGCTGAGCTAATTTATTACAGACTCACTGTGTTATATAGAGGGCATCTTGCAGGCCTTTTCAACAAAAGAGCCTGTATTGGTCATGCCCCGTTGGCAAATAAATTTGTTTACCACAATTTATAATTTCCTGTATGTTAATGTATATGTGTCATAATTACCCTTCAATTCTTCCTTTATTTGCTCCTGGTTCAGATTTAAATTGGTTGGAAACATGTAGAATTTCTGTCAGCAGAACCAGACTTGGCAGTACCCTCATCCCATCTGTCAGAGTAAGTGTCTGCATATCATTGTTATGCAGAAAGAGAGAGAACAGGCTAGAGGTGGCTGAGTACGAGCTGGCAGATGACGTCCCGCGGGCTCTATAATTCAATCTGCTGCCACTCACTGTGCATGGAAGCTGATGGCTGGCGAGGCTGCCTTTGTCCGCAGCACTGTGCTGCCACCTGGGGTTCACAATTAGCAACTGCACTCTTGCTCAGAGAGAGCCAGTGTGAGGCCTGCACTGTGCACCCCCCCCCCCCCCGCCTCTCACGCACAGCAGTCCTCGCTGCCTTTTCAATACCCTCCCTGTCAGGGGTTTTCTGCCCTCCACCTGCTGAAGTGGACCATGGTTATCTGGTGGCTGTTCAGCGACAAGAGTATGAAGTGGGCGAGGATATCTATTACCTCTGCAAGAAGACATTCCTATTGGATGGGCCCAACCGGGTGACCTGCCAATCAAATGGCACCTGGAGTGAGGTTCCTTTTTGTAGAGGTAAGACAGCAACGAGGCTGCAGAATGGAGGCATCCAAAACCATTTTTTTTGTCTAAATCTTCACTGTACAGCAAAATGTCAGTTGCTCTCATGTTCAGCCCGCTGCACAGTCCCAGCACAGCGAAGTCGGGTGACACTGGGAGAGCTGAAGCTCTGGCCTTATGAGATTCCCGACGGCACTGTCCAGCATGGGGAAAACGTCACCTTCTACTGCAGACACCCCGAGAAACAGTGCAGCTTCACTGCTGTGCAGTCCTGCTTTGATGGTGAACTATCAGCTCCAGACTGTTACCTTGGTGAGTTGGCCACAACAATGGGTAATATTATTACGTTTGTGAAGTTATGTATAATTGAATCATTTATAATAGTTGTTAATTTTCTTCTACTACCAATACAGTGGATTATATTGTTTATCTAGGGTATCACAGGGGCATCCAGAAAATGTATTACTCAAGAGGATTAAGTCAGAAACACCTTTCAAGTATAGATGCTATGTTTATCCATAGCTACTTCATACATATATTACCAGTATTTCCAGAAACATTAAAAAATGTGGCATTAGAATGAAATTTAATGTAATAATAATAATAAAATTATGTCTTCTCTCCATCCCTTTTTTAGAGCCGACTTGGCTGCAGTACAACATTTTCCCCCATCGCCTGGTTTCAGAAATTGAACTTTGTAATTCCAGTGACTAGTGAACACTAGTGATCTCAACGACTACAGCAAATAGCACGCACTGCTTACTTTGGATCAGTCTCATGCTTATTTCCTGCTTTGCAATTGATTCTTTTCTGATTCCACTTTCTCTCTCTGCGCTGCTCATTAAAAAATTTTTATGTATCCTAACACCTCTCCCCACCTCCTGTGTTTATGTATTTGTAAAATGCCTCCAGGGTCTATTTTTTTGGTTAGTTGTTGTTAAACTCACCATGTTATTAACCAGGGTTGTCTATATTTATTTTACCAGTTTCTATACTATCCAGAGGTCTCTCTCTCTCTCTCTGTAGAATTTTAGTTGACTCGTCCTGCCAGCTGTCAGTGTAAAATAAAAACTGTCGACTAATACGAATTGCGTGGTTATTCTTCACACGTGTCCGGCAAATTTACGATCAAAACAGATTTAAGCAACGGGGTGACATGCTAATTTAATGAATATAACGAATATAATACTAAAGGTACAGCTTGTGACCGTCTCAGACCCTGAACGGGCGGACCTTTCGATGGTGCAGCTTCCAGCCGGACAGGGACGTGTGCGACACCCTTAACACCGCCCCCCTCCGTCCCTCCGTCCCCTCCCTCCTCCCGTTCCCTCTCTATGCAATCTCTCCTCTCTCATTCATATTTGGTCTTCCGGAAGTAAGCGCGGCTCGGGTAAGCCAGTGTGCCCGAGGGACGGGACAAGGAGGGGGGTGGCTCACTTTCAAATCCACTTTTATGTCGGTGCAATGATTTCAGGGGCATCCCGGACACCATCCGAGTCGGGAACGGTTCGGTCTTCTCTTCCTACGCCGGCACTAAGGCGTCGCGGCGCTTCGATCGCGGGAAATCGCGGCTCAGGAGCCTGCGGCCGGCGTGCGCGCACCGGCTCGAACCTTCGGCTTGCATAAAATGGCTGGCCGTGGGTCCGAGAAAGATACGCCTATTGTGGGCGCGACGGGACCGAAACACAGGCACGCAGCTCTCGAAACGCTCTTTTTGGGTCACGCTTTCGGTGCCGCTGTTATCCCGGGTCCAAACCTGCCATCTGTAACAAGCACCCCTAAAAATAATCACCTTTCCTCTCCAGATTGTTTTTCGGACCTCGGGCTGTAATGGCGACTGTCTCAGTGCTGCTCCCTCTGTCTATCTGAGCCGCCGGCCGAGGGTCCGATCGCCCTGATTTCTGCTTCAGTGTTTGCATCGAGTCGCGGCTGATGTGGAAGCACCGATGTGGATCCAAATTAAGTTTAAAAAAGGGGGATTTTAGACGAAGCCGGAGTGTAAGTAAAGCTGATCCGGGGGGCTTTCGATGTCACTCGAACCCGGGGCTGCTGGCCGTATTTTCCGACTGTAATTTTACCGATTCGACTCCTTTACCGAGCGATATTTAGTTAGTTATTAGTTATTAAGATACTAGTTGTTTACCTGTGACCATAATGAACTATTCCGAAGATATAGCTGGCGCACTGACCATGGCTACCTGGCTGCGCTGTACCTATACGCGCTCCTTGCATAATCATCTAGGTTTCACTTAATTGTGGGCGTAATGCATAGTGAATTTGAACAGTTATAAATTATTAAATCAAGTATGCGTAGTCTTTGGTCTAATTTTAGTCAGCTTCCCTCACCAAGTCAGTAGCTTCTGCTGTTCTGGCTTGGTTTTATGGAACCATCCAGGGGTATAACATATTCGTTGATTTACTTAGCTTTGGGATTAGTTAGCTTGGCACTGAGTAATCAGAATAGTTTAATACTTTTATTGTGTTTATGCCATTTATTATTTGTTATTTTGTTAGGAAACAAAATTGCTTCCCCAGTTACTGTATTGTAAAAACTTGGAAATAACCGTAGGAATATTTTTGATCATTGGGCACCTAATCAGCATGACTTATGGTTGATCATTAAAGTGTTCGTTTTTTAAAGCACTTCAATATTAGGCATTGTTCACACTGAATAAAAAAAATGATTTTGCCATAAGACTTAGTGATGCAGTCCACATGTCGATAAAGAGATACAAATTGACAGTTGCACGGTTCTGCTTTAATGGATCCAGGTTATACAGATTGCAAACCTTTGGTTCAGTGGTTCCTGTGTTGTATATTTCAGTTTACAGTAGTATGAACTGAAATAAAAAACAGTTTTTCTGTAGAATAACCTGTGGTGTGTATATATAACATTACTGTCTAAATGTCTTGGTGGTGTTGTATATATCATTAACCATAAAATGACACAAGCCCTCATCAACTGTATAGAATGGATAAGAAGAATGATATGTCTTCTGAATTCTGATGCGATAGATTTTTGTGGTGCATTAAAGTATTTTATGCTGCCTGGTGCAGTGTTTCACCAAATCATACAGTCAAGGGTCATATACAGCAGGATCTGCTGTTCACTTGGAGCATCAATGGCACCTATGAAATTGTCGCATGGAAATATTTGCATTGGACACATTTTTGACCAAAAACATCTGACTTTGTGTCCAGTGGACTGAGCTGTGTGGTGCTGAAGGGGTTTTCTCTGCAGAATAGCCGTTTTAAAATAGACATGATTTTGCAAAAGTTTTGGCCAGTTGCAGCTGAAACATGGAATCTTTGGAAATAGCATAAGCCAGCCAGACCTTTGGGGGGGGGGGGGGGGGTTCCCTTTTCCTTAAAGGGCATTTAGTTACCTGCAGTGCATTCAGCATGTGTGTCGATTTGCAATGTGGCGAGAATTTTATTGTTAAACGGGCTGTTCTGGATGTTAAACGCACTATACATTCCTGTGTACAGCTTATGAAATATTTTTTAAAAACTAATGTTGAAGACACATACTACTGTTAAATTGTTCAACTTGTAAGCTTATAAAATGGATATTGTGTATAGTATGATCAATTATTGCTATTTTGAGCAAAAGATCATAAAGGAATTATAATATCTATGAATACATTTTTATGGCTTTTCTAACATCTGTTGTCATTGTAGTGGCAAGATGTAATAAGGTGTTATGATGTACTGTAACAGAAATGATCATATTACATAATTAGCAGGTTACGTTTTTGTTTTTCCTAAGATGTATTAATTATTTTTTTTTCTCTTGTAGATAAAGACGGGCTATTCTGGAATGGATACCAAGTCTGGCACTATCCTGGCTACTGGCAGGACAAGTTTGGTGGATGGACCCAATCTTGCAGAAAGTGAGGAACAACCAGTGGCAACAAAACCCTTGACAGAAATTCAAGTTCACGCTGTGGATCTCTCTCTGAAGTCCCCTCAGTCTCTACCTCCTTATTCACAGTCGTTGCATTTCAAGGACACGCAGAAGGCCAACCGTGGAAAGAAACGGAGATGCGGTGGTATGGAAGGCGAGGAGAGTGCAGACAACATTATCCATACATCTGTGGATCCAGGTGTCCAGAAGACCAGTGCCATTGACCCCAGTCTGCCAGACACAGACTCCAAAGACACTTCTGGCAAGGAAACACAAAGTCACTCCATGGTGGTTCTCAAAGATGAGATTGAGGAGATATGCATTGGGGACTCCCATAGTTATTGGCCAGGTGACTCTTATCCACCGATATTTCTCAATGAGATTAAGACGGAGGACAAGGGCTCAAAGGTTCCTCCTGATGATGGAGATAATGCACCAGCGGATTCTCTTGGAACCATTAAAGAGCATCACAATGCTGTAATGTATGAAGTTGGGTTTGTAGCCAAAGATGCGACAGAGGAGAAGATTACTGTTTCAGAAAGACAAATGCTGGATTTGACTGGAATCATTAAGAGCAATTTGCTAACAGGACTAAGTGCTGAATTGCTACAAAGCATGGAGAATTGTTCGAGTAAAAATGAATTGTCTGACAGTATCCGAAACAGTGATGAGGAGAATAATGTGAAGGAGGAAGCAGATTTTCCATTGGTTGAAGGACCTGGTAAGCGAAAAGAACAGAGGACTAATGAGCCCGACACAGGTAGGGCAGAGAATGAAAATTTGGTTATACCGAAAATGGAAGGGGAGGAAGAAGCGCTGAATTTAAGTTTGCCACAAAGGGCTGTATGCAATCATACAGCCAAAATGGAGAAGTATGCAGAAGATGGGACAGGAAGTCAAAGCACATTGGTGATGGAAGTGGATGAAATTATGCAGCGAGAGGAAGATGAGGAGGAAGAGCATGATGATGATTCTCATGCTCTCTTGGACAAGGAACCAGCGGTTGTCAGAGTTAATGTGTCAGATTGGGGTCCTAAACTGTCGTCCCCTTCTGTCTCCTTGCATAATTCTCCAACGTCCTCCACTGCAGAAGATCTTGATGGTCTCCTCCTCATAGATGACCAGGGAATTCCCTATACTCTTACGCCAGATGGCAAGAAGGTCATCCAAGCGGCACCATCAAAATCCTGTAAAACTTCCATTCACAGTCGGACAAAACTGAAAGCAAGATGGGTAGAAGCTAAGGATTCTGGGACAGCATCCTCCCCTGATCATGATCTTCCTAAGAAAGGTTTAACTGAATTGCTACATTGTGTGTCTTCTAAAGAAATAACTCCTCAGCTTTCCACTAGTGGTTCAGCCCCAAAAATTGTTCCTCTTTTGAATAACAAACCCAGTCAGCCTGCTGTTATTTCCCCTTCCTCATTATCCTCCACACTGTCAAATCTGACCTCCCAGCCAGTCAAGATTATGGCTAATCCCACATCTAACATTCTCCTTGTTCCTTCTTCCCACCTTCCCTCTGCTCAATCAGCTAAGCCCACATCAAATGCAAGCCTGTTGACACTTTCTTTGCCCATTTCCCTTAATCCAAATCCACCATCAGCTCCTTTGTTTCTGGTTCTTTCTCCACTCACAACTTCGTCAACCCCCCCTTCATCCCTGTCTTCTAAGGTTAATGTCATTGACTCCATACCTTCTCCCCTGCTCTCTTCCAACACACAGTCTTCAGCTTCTGCATCGGTTCCTCTCTCATCTGGCAAAACAGTCACTGGATCTTCTTCGCCATCCAGTGGTTCATTACCTGTGGATGCACTCAATTCTGGTACTCCTTCTACCTCCATTGTAGATAATGGTACTGGTCCCACACCTAGTCCTGATTCTCCTTCTGTCTCCTCAGGTAATATCAGACAGCCCAAACTAGACCTTACTTCCAAAACGGCACTTCCCAAGCTCAGTAGAGTCAAGAAATCAAAGTCTCCCTCTAAACCCGATTCAACAAATGTTGCAGCAAACCAAACAGAGTCCAGCACATCCCCTGTGCCAATGAAATCATCACCAGTAAATTCCCCCATATCAAACACTCTTCAGTCTACTTCTACTTCCTCTGTGTGTCAGACTTCCAAAGATTCTCCTCCTGCACCCACCTCTGACACTCCAGCAGATGTTTTTCCTTCTGATCAGTCTCATTACAAGAGGTCTGGAACACCTCCTCCCACAGCCATTTTCCCTACTAATCACCCAAAAAACTTATCTTTGTCCTCGTCCTGCCCTCGTCGTATTCTCTACTGTCAGTACTGCCCGCGTGCTTTCTACTACCTCTCTGACCTGGAGCGCCACTCCATCACCCATTCCCAGAGCAAGCCGTACGTGTGTCCGCTCTGTAACAAGGCCTTTAAGCGCTCGAGCCACTTGGAGAGACACAAGCACATTCATACAGGTCAAAGGAACTTCATCTGTCCCATCTGCTCAAAGAGATTCCGGGAGGCTGGAGAGCTCCTCAGACACCAGCGGGTTCACACGGGCGAGAAGCCCTTCCAGTGCCCGCAGTGTCACATGCGGTTCGCTGAGCGCAACACGCTTCGGAGGCACACAAAACGGAAACATCATGAGCTGAATGGGCATGGGGATGGCGAGGGAATGCCTGGAGGTCAGGAAGAGAGTGCGGAGTGGTACAGCTGTGCTGTACCGGACATGGATTCTGACACTGAACCAGACAAAGATTAGCAATTCATGTCGCGTTCAACTTTCACATAGTCTTGTGTCTTGGGTACATACAGTTTTATACTTTTGATGGGTTACAAATGTACGGATATGCAATTGTCTGTCATGGACATGTCACTGGCTACGTGTTCATGAAGCTTGTTCTCTCAGCGATGGTTTAACCGAGTTTGCCACTTGGTTGAGATTTAACTTCTTGACCGTTTCCTGAACAAGGAGATGTGCTTTTATTTTTGGTGTCTTCTGCAGTAATTAAATGTTTATCCATGTGGATTTTGCTTCCAACTATGATAGGAAGGCAAGTCCAACGGTCGTGACACTTAAATCGTGTTTTAGCAGTAAAGGACACACTGCCGTTAATTGCATTTAAACTAGCTGTTCGTCTTCAGAGGAAAGCATAAATTGATACAATTTCCAGAATTTATATTGGTTTTATATCTTTGACAACACAAAAATGTACTTGTAACATTCCTAATAATATTTTGCTGACGTTATATTGACATACATACGTAAATTTTTTTCTCTTTTTGAGATGGGCAAAATACCTGTAAAACAATTTTGTGATTAGTAATTTACTGCACAACAGCACAGGCTCTCTTCCTTTGAATCAATATGTCAGCCCTATAATGTACATTGCTGAAGTAGCCGATTTGATGCGGGAGACTGGTGTTAGTAAGGGACCACCCAGATGAACATAACAGCTCACTATGGGTAACACTATTGGGAACAAGGTGTCATAGACCCCTTGAGTTAATCGGCACTGGAACGAAGCCCTCCCTCCCAAATGGTTCCATTTAAGTTTATTAAAAGGCGGGTTTTTAATCATGGTTCTTGAAAATTGTTTTGCTTTTTCAAAGTTTATAAGATTAATTAAATGCATAATAAGCCAACATACATGATTAAACCAAACTGATTGGGCCCAACTAATTTTTTTAAGTCCAACCAAAGATTATTACTGAAAAATAATTTATTTTAGGATTACGAATTCTGGAACTTGTACGGATGGTAATGCCAGTTTTTCAGGGGATTTCAACAGTTATCCGTTATTGTAAGTCATTTGAACGAAGTAGTCACTTATGTCAAAATTGACATCAAAAGTCTGATTTCTTCCAAGACCAGTTACAGCCTTCATCAACACATATGACATTACTCTACTTAAAGTGATATTCATCTTTGTGTTCTCATCCCTAATAGGAAAATTAATCCTTGGAAGTGTGCTGTTAAAAAAATCACAATAATCTGCAGCAGAAAACGATTAGCCTGGAATTTGAACTATGCAGAAGAGTAAAAATAGAATTATTAGCATTTTGGATCTATGATGATAATACATATGATATATTAAATTGTATATTAATTATACCTTTTGACCTTTAAGTGCTCTGCTTCTCTCTGTATGTTATTGAGTACAGTGGCCTGACTGCTGTAGATATAATTGCTGGATGGCTTGAAGTTTCACCAATAAAGGCCTATTTACGTACTTAACGTTACATTTCACATAAGCTAGTATATTTTAAGTGGCAGAAACATGATTACTTCAGTGTGTCAACTACAGTATATTTTTGCATGTGCTGGCTTTGAACTTTTATGTAATTTATTTCTTTAATCAGTCATCCATGCTGGTGACTGTTTCGAAGCGATATGATTTAACTTCAGAACCGCCGTCTTTTTACTCATTACAACTGGGCTGTTTAACATTTCATGTGTGGAAGTTGAAAATATTGCTAGTGCAAAGACCATATATTGTTTAAACACTGTATGTTGCAAACATATGTACAAACATATGTAATATGTCCTAAGTCTACCTAATGCAAAAAAAATGTAAATGCTTTTGTTTTCAGTTTTGTTCACACACCTTTGTGTGTGAAAACCAATTTAAAGATTGTAAATATTACACCTTCATAAATTATTGGTGTTGCTGGGAAACTGTAATATTATTTCTAATTAAAATTTATGATGCTTTTGTAAATATTTTTGTTGTACATAAAATTTTATTTGTTTTACTCGGGTCAGTTACTGTATGGTTTGTAGATTGTATGTAGATATGTTTGTACATTGAATCGGACAATGATTTATCTTAGCAAAAAAAAATCTTTTTAAACAGTTGTTGCCTATTTGTGGATGCCATCCATCCATACATCCATCCATCCATCTTCCATAGTTGCCTATGAAGTCCAGGGTCCAGGGTGGCTGCAAGTTCAATCAAGAACCCCAGAAACAGAGGGCACAAAGCAGGGCCCCCCAGGCCTGGATGCTAGTTGGGGTGGGACCCACCTTACTAAACCCTGGATAAATATTTCATTGTTACATGTGCAAAGCTCAACCAATGAGATTTTATATGATACAGTCCTTTTTTGATAAAAGGACAGTCTTTGGGTCTAGTTGTGTAACTTGGGGTTGGTTGGTGCAGAATGTGGGAGAGTGGATCAGCTTAAGATGCCCCAGCAGATTGCTGGTTAAACATAAGGATGTAGGATTTGTGACAGCCATGGAAAAGACTCACAAGCATCCTTTGATCTTCAGTGAAGCAGCTTATTATTAAGGGAGTACTGGATGGCTGCAGATCGCAAACATCTCTCTGAAGGACCCATGGGAGGTGATTTGCCTGTTAGCTTCTGATTGATGTGTAGGATTACTCTTAATTTTGCTGCAGAGTAGATAAAGGATTATTATGTGTTGCTATTAGAGTGTTGTGGTCAAGATGCTTTCTGATTGTGCTGATTTTAAGTCTTTGTAAGGGACACCTATAGACCGCAGGTAGCACAGTAATTGAGGACACATCCTTTTCAAATAAAAGGTTCTGATCCATAGGGAAGATGGTCACTTGAATGGTTCACATTAAGCTTTAGCGGGGAAATGAATAAAAATGTAATAGTTCCAGTTACTCGATATTGCTTCATTTATGACAAGTAATTCACAGCGGTATGGAACTACATAGGTTTCTGTGGTTTGAGATGATGTTTACCTCTGCCCTCAAAACAACCCTCCTGATATGTATTTAATCACTAAAGTTATTGAAGCTGCAGGTTAAGACTAGTTCACAGTCGAGTACTCTTAGATACTCGCATTCTTGGATATTAAATGTAGTACCTATTGATGGTCACTTGAGGGCAGTGTTGCATGATGGTGTAGATGCAGTTTTGAAAATGTGTAGTATGCTTGGTTGGGACCACTAAATACAAGTGAGCTCTGGTTTCAGCCAAATACCAATAAACTCATTTGAATTTTCTTATTTTGTAAATATAATTATATAGTTCATATTCTTAAACTCTGCATGCTCAAGTTTCCCCAATGTAAGGTATAATTTAATATATGATATTTTCTTGGTCAATAGAAAAGAAGAGAATTTGTAAACAAATGAAGAATTTGTTTAAGCATTTTAAAGTATTTGCAAATAAAATATATATATATGGTTTCAGAACAAACGTGTTTTGTAAAATTGGGGAAGCTGTAAGTGGATATGCTGCAGTGCTGTTTGTGTAACACGACGATGTTTATTTTCTTTTCTCTTTTGAAGCTTTAGTACTTTAACTGCTCTCTAACGCACTGAAATAGAACGAGTGGAGCTGCCTGCTGGCACGCAGAGCCGACGCTACATGGGGATAGCGCTGTGCTGGGGGGGGGGGGGGGGGGGGGGTGTGCCGG
>JABFEB020000132.1:2154033-2173947 GCA_019775895.2 Stomatorhinus ivindoensis
CCCCAGTCCCTGCACAATCCAGTGACACACACACGCAAGCACATACTCCCTGGATAATTAAATCTTTTATAGGCAATCATTAGCTTACTGGCAGCCCTAGCTGACCTGGTTTCTGTGTGACATGGTGTGTCTGTATAAATACCAGGTAAACAGTATGTCCTGACTGGTGCTGGAATTTCACGCTAGACTATTGAGGAGGATATGCTGGCGTTAGCATGTACGTTAGCGTACGCAGGACTATGCTAACACCCTCAGGAGGCACAGACGCTTCAGCACTGCTGAGCCGGACACAGATCAAGCCCTAGTCTACAGCGTGATGTGCAAAGTTTGCCCAATAGGAGACCCTTAGCATGTGGTAGGAGGACAGAAATCCTGAAGCCCCCACTGTGTTGCCCCCTAATCGCGTATGTCGATACGCGTGGACCTGTCGAAGTCACAGTGACACAGGCTGATGAGCAGTGGCTGTCAGATTATCGCTGAATTGTGTGGTCAGTCAGTCTGCATGGGTTCTGTGTGCCTGTATTACTGGTCTGGGGGGGCAGGGAGCGGGGTGGGCAGAGGGTGTTGGGGGTGGGCGTTTGGGAGGGGGACCCGGTTGACAATTCTACACAGTTGGCACGCTTCTCAGTGAGGGGGCCAGAGTGAGCAAGTGGCAGGCAGAGAGCGACTTCTGAGAGGGAGATAATCCCATCTCCACCCTCCTGGGTCATTTTCTCAACAATTTTTCTAGGGAATCCAGGAAAGGACAACAAGGATGACCTAGGGATCCATTAAATGCAGCTGAAATTCTGCACCTCTCCGTCCTCCGACTGAATCTCACACACTGACCCCTCACCAGTTCCTGTCTCCATTCCTTTGGTAAGTCCCTGTCCCTGATGTTCTCGCAGTTTGTGCATGTAATGTATCCATCTGCATATAAATATACACTTCCGTTTTGCATAAAGTCTGACCTTTGTTGCCAGTCGTCTTTGCCTGACACATTTTTCCTTCATTCGCCTTTTGTTTCATCTCGCTCGTCTGCCTGTCTGTCTTTTATCACACGTCTGTCGGTATTGACATACGTAAATGTCTGAAGGGTTTAGTGTGCCTGCTGTAGAGCTGTCATCTTTCCTTGTTTTTTTTCTGTCAAGAAGTCCGTCTCAGCTCGTGGCTGCATGTCCGTTGGCTCATACTCGTCTGTGCCTCTGTTTCTGTCAGTCAGACGGTCTCACACATTCCTCCACTCAGACATTTGTTTATCTATCTTTGCCACTAAGTTTGCGAGTTAGTTTCTTCTTGGAATTCGTCGTCTCCTTCTGCCTGTCAGGAAGTCTGAGGTGGCTTTTGCTCTGCCAGTGAATTGAAGACGTAATGCAGTCACTTCATCCCTCTCTTTTGTCCTCCCCAGCAGTGTTGTCGCCACTGTACTCCAGCTGGAGGACTCAACCCTTTTTTTCTGGAAAGTCCTCTCGCTCCTCTTCCTCTCCGCCATGACCCTACTGGCCTCTGAAAGGTCCCTTCTCATCCGAAACAAGTTTCGCTCCGGTAAGGCTGTGGCCTTCGCCACAATTCAGCTTATTGTGGCACAGTCAATGCTGTAGAATGCGAGATATGTGACACCTTCCCTCAGAAACCCAAATATCATATTATAGTGACGGAGACCGATTACGTAGCTTAATCGGCGCAACGACAGCAACAAGTGTGACACACCATAAATATTACAAATTACTTAATCTGTAAAACAAAATCTTACAAAAATAGAGAACCAGTAAAATTCAGGCTAAGGGAACTGAATAATAATTTGTACTAACCAGTAGATATTTTATTGCCAGTTGTGATTAAAAATAGGCTACAGTAATGCTGCAGCAAAATGCTTTAACATGGTTTGTGACTACAGTTGGGAGGACTTAACACTTAGCACTCCACAAAGACTGCTGTCCTCAGACCAGCATGTTAATAAACATGGGGGGTGGGCTTGGGTTCTGACCACCCAACCACAAAGCGATAGGAAAGGATCCCCACTGAGATCAGTATTTGAATAGTCACTCTATGTGGTTCTCAGGTGTGACAAAGAGAGCTCCCTGTGAACTCCATCTGAATTTAGTTTTTTCATTATATATATATATAATTTTTTTTTTCTTTTTTCTTTTTTTTTAATGGTATATGTGTATTGGTAATAATATTGTTTAATTTAAAAATCCAAATAAAATATCAAAAAGTATAAGAAAATTGTAATTATTAGTATTGGAACACAAAAACTGTGTGAAGGTTTGTGAAGAAATAAAAACAATATGCTTTGCTGTTTATTGTTATTAAGGGCCAGAGGTGAACAGTTCATGCTGGTCTGACACCCACCTCAGTCCCTCTTTAAAATTTTGCTCTATCTGTTGTTTCCGAGTTATGCCCAATAAATTGTACAGTGTAAGCTAGAGATTAGTACAGTAACTCCCTTCCATGGTCTTACATTTATATGGCGTCAGCAGCACACCCCGACATGTTGGGTGACCTCAGGATAGCCAGTCCAGCTTCCCCATCACGTAATACCTCAGCAGCTGCCCTGGGCTCTCAGCTGACTTCCTAATTGTGCTGGATTGACTTTCAGTTACACTTTGCCTTTTTCATGTGATATTTTCTGCCATTTATCAAACCAATTCACAAAAGGCTGGTCACCTTAGATACAGTAAGCAGTACAAACAGTGAAAACATTCAGTATTCAGCAAGAATTTCACTTGCATGATTTCATGGTTATGAGACACTCTAGAAGAACGTTATAAATATTACTTGAATTGCTCAATTTAGGTACCATCAGATATCGGTTTCTCTGATTACTTTAAATTTCATAGTATTATTGGTCATGTAATTCAAAATTTTTTAAGGCAATATATTTATTTAAAATATTATTTACTATTTATACTTGCTTGACTTTAAAAGACATAAGCATATCTTTAAATATTATCTTAAATTTTAGGCCAGTAAATGGCTTAATTCTGGGCTACTCTCTAGACTTACACACAACATGTATACTAAGACTTTACTACATCTTGTTTATTACAAAAAAGAGAGAAAACCTGGTCTTGTATTGGTTGCTTGTGAGGATTGCTTTTCATGGTAAATTTTTTGAATGAAATGTAGTATTTGTTACATTGTAGTAATAAAATGTCCTTAACATTTGGTGTATTTCATGTATGTTGACAAGACTCCTGACTTACATTTTCTTTTATTTCACTAGCATTATTTATTTACTTTCCTTGTCCTGGTTTTAGTGCTCTTAAAACCTCATTAGAATAATCCTGTCAGTCAGATCATCACCAAGTTCTCTGTATATTAACAGACTCAAATTATTTGTTGTTTTTCTATGACGATTTTAAGTCATCAGTTATTGCAAGTGTAAGGCAGTCATGTTCCAAACCATGATACACAACAAAAGCATGCAGCTGTTTGTTTCCTGGCATAAATCTGTAGATGTGTCGTATTCCCCTATATATAGTATTACATCACATATTACTGTGCCTTATCATGCATGATTTCTCCTCCCTGGGTAGTGCAGTTATTTCACTGTGTTGGCTGTAATAGGACAGTTCTCTGCAGTGTTTTAGGGCAGTACTCTGCAGTATTTTAGGACAGTACTCTGCAGTATTTTAGGTCAGTACACTGCAGTATTTCCGGACTGTACTCTGCATTGTTTTAGGGCAGTATTCTGCAGAATTTTAGGACAGTACTTTGCACTATTTTAAGACAGTACAATGCAATGTTTTAGGACAGTACTCTGCAGTATTTTAGCACAGTACTATACACTATTTTAGGACAGTACTCTGCAATGTTTTAGTTCAGTACACTGTAGTATTTCTGGACTGTACTCGGCAATGTTTTAGGCCAGTACTATACAGTATTTTAGGACAGTACTCTGCTTTGTTTTAGGGCAGTATTCTGCAGTATTTTAGGACAGTACTTTGCACTATTTTAGGACAGTACTCTGGAGTGTTTTAGAACAATACTCTGGAGTGTTTTGGGCAGTACCCTGCAGTATTTTAGTGCAAATAAAGGGAGTTAAAGCCCCCGACTGAGCTGGTGTGTAGCCTGTTGTGTGTCCCCTCTGCATGACAGTGCCGTGTGCAGATGGTATCAGTACATTCCCATGTACTGCACCAACCTGATGTAAAGGATTTCAACAGCGCTCAGCTAATTAAAATCTATGTCTCTGCCCCTTCGGTTTTGCTTGGTGTGTTTTGCTTGGAACCGTGGGACTGATCTAGTCTTAGAAGGAAGCTGTCTGAATAGCGGAAGGTTTGCGTAAAAGGATTTGAAGCCAGAAAGTCAGAGGAAGAATTTACTTTGCACACATGGCAGCAAGGGAGACAGAGTGACAGAGAGAGAGGGACAGCTGGGAGGGGGGTGGAGATGATAAAAATAGACATAGTGATGGATAAATTCTTACCTCCCTCCCTTTCTCCCTGCCAGTTACTCTCAGATCTCAGAACTCAGCACAGAGTTGCATTGTGGGAAATGTCACCCAGTAAAGCCACTGGTTGTAATTCACCAGTTAATTTTGCTGCTAGAGTTGGTGTATGTGATCCGGGACATGACAGGTGATTTCAGGCGGTTCTTTAAGCCTTCTAGTCTTTCTTCATTTTTCAGTCCTGCAGCTGAGGATACAGAACCGCAGGCAACAGAATGAAATCAACTCAGATTCTGGTACGTTCTCTGCAGCTTTTTCTGTGTAGGTCTGCATGCGGATGGGCATGTCAATAAGCAGTATAAGATCACCACCTAAGGTGCCTGCTCCTCCGCATTGTTCTTTTTTATAACTTATTTAAAAGGTGTTTTCTCTAAGCATTTCTCCCATTGTAATGTTTTCCTTCCGGCCCAAAGGTGTGAAAAATACTTGCCACCCTCAACTAGGAGAGAAAGAGAAAGAGTGTGCTCCTGGGGTAAATACTGTTCTTTCACATTTCTCAACGGCTGCGAAAAATCCGACACTAAAAAGTGTAATAGAAGTATAATAATTAAAACATAATGATGCTTGAGAAAGGTCTCCTGTGACCTGTTGTTTGCTGTTACAGTGTCTTTCGGATGACAGCCCTACCCACAAGGCTCCCCCTAGTGGTGGCCTGAATACAGAACCTGCAAAGAGCAAAGTACAGGGTGAGCTTCATAAACGTCTGACGATCACATAGGTTCACTTCATTCTCACTTCAATATATGGTCAGATTTCAGATAAACCCAAGAGTGTATTGCTCATAACTTGTATCATTTTGCTTAATTTGGACTACAACTCAGGTAAAAAAAAGGCAGGTATTTCTGGAATATATCCTGGAATTGTCCAATAAGATTTTCCCTCATTGGCTGATTGACAGAGGAATAGTCATGCAGATGGACAGACATGCGAGAGCCTGGTATAGCGGTTAGCAGCTTTCTGTCTCTCTCAGACTGGAGCTGTGGGGCAGGACTGAAGCAGAAGAGAGCCCGACTGGCAGAGGATCTCAGTGAGAAGATCCAGCGCCGGCCTGGTCCTCTGGAGCTCCTGCAGAAGCACATCCTGCCCCTAGAAGCCAGTGGGTGTCCCGCCGCACTGGGCCTACCGGCGATTAAACTCGGGGTGGGGGGGGGGTTCTATCCTACCTGATGAGTTACTCTCTACCTGAGATCAGCTGTGGTTCATCAGGCAACAGGTAGGATGCAAAACCTGCTGGATACCAGCACTCCAGGATCAGGGCTGCCTTCCCCTGGATTAGACGTGGGAAGCATTCATAGCAAATGATGGAAGAGTGACCTCTACTGGGCTCTTCAAATAACTACCATACTCATGTAGAATTTGGCATTCTGATTGGAGGATTTTAAAACTGCCTTTTTACATCCCAGCTTTGGCCTTCCTGATTGAAAACCATGTCAGGATTATGACACTCTCATATTTCTCCGTTCCCCAGCTCCCATTCCTCTCCCTGAGTTGTCAGATCTCTCTGAAGATGATATCTCCTGCTCCTCCTCTTCCTCCTCCTCATCTCCCGAGCAACTCGGGATTCACCAGTCGCCGGGTTTCTCTACGTCTCCAGGGCTGGCGGGGGAGCAGTCGCTAAGCGACTCGTCTCATGGAGCCTGCCTAAGTCAGAGTCCCAACAGCTTTCAGGTGAGATGAAGAGACTGAAATTACTTTTAAAATATGCTCGGGTGGTATTTGGTATTTGACACTAAACACGTCACTGTTGTCTTGTTTCCAGTGTAGCTTGGCTTTGCCCCCGGTAACCGAGGGCATCTGCCAAACAAAAACCATGACTGTGATTGAATCCGACTCCATGGCAACGCCCAGGAGAGCCAAGGGAATCTTCCTAACTATCCAGGCCCCACCTCTGCTGCCCAAAGTTTGCATTCATTTTCATACATTTGCATTGCATACTTACAGCGTTACAGTGTTACGTTAGCTGTGTTGCTGTAACACTATCGTTCATTTCAAATCTGGCTTGTATTTCTCCTTCTTCCAGACAGCCCAGCCATCTACTTCACCTCCCCAGTCCTGTCTTGCTTCCTCTGTCCCTCCAACCCGCCCACCACGCTCTAAGAAGCCCCGCGATTCCAAACCTAAAATTAAGAAACTGAAATACCACCAGTATATACCCCCTGACCAAAGAGGCGGGGCTGGGGGTGTGACGAGTGGAGGCTCCACCCCAGTCCCACCCATTGACCCCGCCTACTCCCGCCTCCTGCAACAACAGCAGGTGTTTCTACAGCTACAGATCCTAAACCAGCAGCAGCAGCAGCAGAACACATTGACACCTAGGTGAATTTGCATATTTACTTAAGAGCCCTGATCCTGGACGCTGTGGTTCTTTGGTGATTTTTGGCCGATGTTTTATGGATATTCTAATGCAGACCCTTGCTGACAAGCATTTCTTGTCATCTCCGTTTTCCACCCTCAGTCCTGAGCCTCAGATAGTGCAGTATACTGGAGCTACACCAAGCACCGGCCCCCAGCACATCCCCGTAGCAACAAACCCCAGCTGCAGCCCAGATCCCATACACAAACCCGAGCTCCTTCCCGCCAACCTTGACGACCTCACGGTGAGACGGCACCAAAGCTTCCAGCCAAAATACTCCCAGAAATAACTTTGATTATTATCTTATCATTATTAAATTGATTTTCCCACTCGTGTCCCATTTGTTTGCTCCCCCACCCCTTACTACCTGAAGGTCTCCGAGCTCCGGCAGCAGCTCCGCAAGCGGGGGCTTCCTGTGTCGGGCACTAAGCCATCGCTCCTTGAGCGTTTGCGGCCCTACCAGCTGCCCCGACCCTGCCTCGCCCCCACGCCCCTGTGTCCACCGGGGACCCCAGTGTTGGGCCCCAACCTCAGCCCAGATCTCCCGGCCGACACCTACAGGCAGCACAACAATTTGCCCTCCAGGGGCAGTAGCGAGCAGGCCTCGGGGTTCCTCGCCATCACCAACGCCACTGCTCTCCCGCTTCCGTCCTCGTCCCCGCTGACCTCTGGCATCTCCTGGCGACCAGGCCAGGCAGCAGAGGAGATCAGCGTGGAGATGGAGATGAGGGAGAGGATGAGGAGTCGCCCAAGGGACAGAACTCCCAAAATATGCCTGGACGTGGCTGGAGACAGTGTAAGTCAACCTGTAATTCTACGTGGATCCATTCTGCTTACACAGACAAGGGAATTGTTTGTAATATTATATTTCTCCATGCAATGACATACAGTGGAATTGCATATAATGTGGATGGATAATGAAAATTGCCAGCTCCCATTGACTCTCCAGAGTCCAAAACATCCTCAGAGACTCTGCCCATCCTGCACGCCACCTGTTTGACCTGCCGCCTCTGGTAGGCGCTACAGGTCCATCAAAACACGCACCTCCAGACTAACAGACAGTTTATTTCCTTTAGCCACAAGATCATTAAATAACAACAAAAATAAATCAACATTAGTCTTAACTACACACAGCATAATGAGAGACATGAGAGTTCAAAAGAGGACAAATTATTGGTGTGCATTTCGCTGGCGCATCTGTGACCATGACATAAAGTCTTTGTGGTGTATCAAGAGCCAGAGTATCCAGGGTAATGTCGGCACACCGTCATGAAGGACGGACCACATCCAACACGAGTAACTGTGGACCCAAGAGGAAGCTGCCCGAAAGGGACGTCCGAGCACTAAGCCGGACTGTATCCAAAAAACATAAAACCACAGCAGCCCAACTCACTGCAGAATTAAATGCAGACCTTGACTCTCCTGTTTCCAAAAAATTGTTCATTGCTCCACAAGGTCAATATTCATGATTAGGCTGCTGTAGCTAATCTTATGCCAATGCCAAACGTCAGTTTCAACGGTGCCAGGAGCGCAAATTTTGGGCTGTGGACAATGTGAAACATGTATTGTTTACTAATGAGACCATGTTTACTGACTTTCCCACATTTGGGAAAGTTACACTGTGCAGAATCCCCAAAGAGGCTTACCACCCAAATTGTTGCACACCCAGAATTCAGCACGGTGGTGGATCAGTGATTGTTTGGGATGCAAAATCAAGGCATTTCATAGGCCCAGGCAATATTCTGCCCTGAAGGTTATGCCATGAATCAAGATGATAATGCACCAATATATACAGCAAGACTAGTGACAGAGTGGTTTGATGAACATGAAAGTGAAGCTGAACATCGTTTTGCTGCACCAGCTTCACCTTGTGACCTGGCTACTATTCTGCCAGAGGAATGGCTGAAAGTGGCTATACAGTGGTACCTCAGTTCTCAAACTCATTAGAACTCAAATTTCTTAAAAGTTGAACTAACCAGTCAATCCGTGAAGGACGACCTAAGATAACGTACGCGCAGGGTAATGAGTCACGCGGCAGGTCTCTCAGCGGAAACAAAGGGTAAAGCTTCAGTATCAGCCTCGCATTCGGTCTGATAGCATTGTGCATGTTTACACTAGCTGAATACATATATTTAGACAGTAAAAATACCTTTAAACAATGATAGACAGTAACTATAATTATTATTACAGTTGTACCTCAGTGCTCAAACTCATTAGAACTCGAATCTAACCAGTCGATCTAACCAGTTCTAAAAAAAAAAAAGACCTAGAACTCGATCTGAATCTCAGAAGTCAAACCATGAACGACAACCTAAGATAACTTGTACGCGTGGGAAATGAGTCAAGCGGCATGTCTCTCAGCGGAAAACAAAGGGTAAAGCTTCATTCTCAGCCTCGCATTCAATGTGATAGCATTGTGCATGTTTACACTAGCTGAATACATATATTTAGACAGTAAAAATACATTTAGACAATGATAGACAGTAACAGTAATTATTTTTATATAATATAATACATTTTAAAATAAAGATTTCTTATTAATTATTTCAATATTAATAATAAACCATTAATACATTTAATTATAGTAATATTGTCGTGCTGAGCAGGGAACAGAGACAAAAGTGCAGACGTCAGGGTTTCGGGGAACATGGGGTTTAATTACAGGTAAGGCAGGCAAAACGCAGATGGACAATACAATGACCGGGCTGGAGAAACAAATTGAAACGCGGACGATATTCAGAGGGCTAATGACAACAACCTGAAACAGCTGATCACACGGGGATTCCACACGGGGTTAACGAGGGGGCGTGGTACATGGAAGGAGTGGACGATCGAGGCAGGACACATTCTTTTTTTTAACTTTACGCATTGTTTGGATACATTTATTTTCTTACTGTTACTGTTTTGATAAATGTGCTTAGATGTGTTTAGTACAGTATATGCTCCTCTTGTTTTATCCGGTTCATTTTGTGTTTAAATGCTAAAGAAACATATTTAGGTGTAATTTTTTTGGTTCCGGGAACCATTTCCATAATTTCTTATGGGGAAAATTCAATCAGAACCTGAACTTTTTAGGATTCGGTCCGCAGTTCTGAACGGATTAAGTTCGAGTTCTGAGGTACAACTCTACTAATAAATTATTGTGGTCTAAAATCAGGTGTTTCAGTTTCATTGTCCAACCCCTGTATGTGTATACCTAGCTATGCATGCGTGTTTTATTTAATGATGTAACAGTTGTATAATTTTGATGCTCTGCTTTTGACATCTATACCCTGTCACTTTTTCCAGTCTCCAGATAATTCACTCCATCCATTCCTGCAACAGGAACCTGGGTGCGAGCGGGAGAGCTCAGAAACTCACAGTCAGACGGAGGTCTTGTTTACGCAGGTGAATGCGTTGCTTCTGTTGCTTCTCAGGAAATCCTGTAGAATCCTGTAGAACTTGTATAGGTGTATTCGCCATAATTTATTTTGCAATTTGAGGTGAACGTGCCGCTCTGCTCCTAGCCTTGCGATGCGATTGGCCAGGACTTTGAGCTGCCCATGCAGATCACCGCCAGTCCAGTTCAGACCAGTTCCAGTGGGCGGAGCCTGGAGGAGGAACTACAGGAGGCCATTCAGAGAGTCTTGGTGAGGAATGTCCAGTGGCTACATTTGCATTTTTTGCTTCTTCCTGGCCTCGACATCGACGTATTTTCGGTATACAGCAGGAGAATGTAGTACAAACTGTATCACTTATTCACAGGCTTAAGAGTTCACACCACATCTGTTCTTCTAACCTTTTCTGTGACATGCCTTGTATGTGTATGTATATATATATATATGTACTTATTTATAGTATAGATATATAACTTGTTTTGACATGTGGGTGAGTCACCATCCGCTTTCTTGCGCTTTCTACCTATTGTCAGATGGCTCCCAGCCAGTCTATAGATGACATTCTGGATGAACCTGTAAGCTGCACAGGTAACCCCCCCCCCTCCCCACCCCCACTTCATCTCTATCTCTATTTTATCATTATGCCAGCACCATCCGCCATTTAACCCCCCCGTCACCCGGAGGGGACCTGGCCTTCACCTTCCGCTCCCGCTCTCTTGACTGATTTATGTCACCCTCTGCTGTCCTTTCAGATACAGCTTCTTCAGTCTCTGAGTCCCAGACTGTGGTTTCCTCCCTGTCAGGATCCTCTCCACCTTCCTACGATGACCAATCACCATCTTTTCTGCACCCATCCAAAGATGAAAACCCCCTGTCCTCCCCACTCTGCTCCTCTCTCCTTTTGGAGCTTCCTCCGTCACCCTCCAGCTCCATCCAGCTTTGCCAGCCACAGGCCCCTCCGCCTCCTCCTATCTGCACCACACCTCCCACTGCAACCTTGTCCAGGAAGAGACGAGAGGCTGCGACCTTTGACCCTGCCGACTGGCTGGAGTCCCTGACCTCTGGCCTTCGACCTTTGACTCCTCCGGCTGCCCCATTTGTGGAAACCGACTTTGGCTTGGACTCCGACCTCAACGTGAATCGGATTTTGGATTTGATGGTGGAGCAGTGGTGATGGTAGGACCCAGTGCGTGTGTTTTCCTTTGTGTGCTGTGGGGATAAAGGCAGAATGCCCTCCCTAAACCTTGCCACACTTGTGAATTTCTTTCAATGTTTGTGACTTTCTCGATGAAAAAAAAAAAACAATTCCTAAGTTGGACTACGAGGGTAACTAAAGCAAAATTCTATAAAATGCTACAATAGCACAGTGATTGGAGTGTTGTGAATGAAACATCTTCCGTCTTGTGCAATGACAGAGGCAGGAAAACATGATGACCCATTACAGGGGTGTGACTGATATACCAATGAATTCAATCTTCAAATGTTGTCAAAAATTATGCCAAACCCTTGCACTGTCTGACCAAACAACTTGATTTGCCTGTCTGACGTCTAATATACTCTGCCCTACTATTGACCTCTAGCCTTGAGTTCAGCTCATGGTGCAAGAGCAGACGGAACAGCTGCTCCTGCGAACGCTACCTCCTCATCGGGCTATTGTAGTCACCACAATGGGAAGAATTTTGTTTTTGCTGCCTCTTAACATGGGTTTGTTTGCCACCTCTTCGTCTCTCCATCCACGTTCATCCTTCCTTTTCTCCACCCACATCCACTGCGACCAAACAGGTAGCGTTAGAAGGTCCTCAGCCGCGGTCTGTGTGCCACGCAAGGTCGAGACACGGACTCCGCCGAAATGCCTGCTGTTAGCCTAGATCCAAAAAGGAGGGGAAGGATGGCACGCGCCCACGCAGAATAACACAGTCGCATATGTCCCAGACAGTCCGAGGGTCTGCCAAGTTTCCAAGGGCCGTTGCTGTGCCCTTATTAAAAACCGCCATGTCTGTGTCTGTACGGCACTGTGTTGTGCAGTTGGCAGGGCTGAATTTAGGGCAATGGGAGCCCCGGGCTAAGATCATCGTCGGGGTTCTACCTGCAGCATAAAATGCTTCCGGAATGGAAATAAACCATTCAGGACCCCCTACAAGTCAGGGTCCAGGCTGCAACCTAGGTTTGCTCCTGCATCCACCCGGCCCCGGCGTTCAGGCGCTTCCTGGTGCCGGAACACTACCAGGGGGATGCGGGGGTCGGAAGCAGGATTCTCATCACACGCCTTGATCGAAACGGGCCAAACCTTGGTAGCTATCAAAGCACGTCTAAGTGATTGTCACCTAGGTGACTTGCATACAAACAGCCGTTCAACAGCCCTGGTTTGACTTACAGGTGGTGATTTTACCCATTTTTGATTAATTTATTGCATAACTTATTCTGGCAATGTTATCCATTGACGTTAAAGTTGTACTCCGACTTTAGAAATTAAAAAGTCTTAATTGCTTTCACAACTGTTGGCATTCCTTCTTTCCTGCATTTAAAAATATCAGTAGTTTTCTGTTTATTATTCATCATTAGTTTGTATCATTATATTGTCATATAGACCTTTTCCATTTTCTCTGGATAAACACTTACGATGATGTTACCTCCCAGGTGCAGATATGTTTTAAAAGAGCAGCTGGTGTCAGAATGTAAGGGTTTAAGTTTATTTGACTCCATTACCAGGAATACAAACAACCTTTTCAAAATGTTAGGTAAGAAGACTGTAGAAATGTGCTTCTCAACCTTTTTCTTTGCAGTGAGAACTACTTACCAAGAAAATGATAAACTGAGTGGCATTGTGACAAAAAATGAGCAGAATAAGTGACCAGAGTGGGGGCCTCTCTTGGGAGGTTTTGCTGATGGGAGGTCTGTGTGAAGGGGATGGTCTGATTTTTGTGATTGACTAGGAATGTCTTAAATACCGACCTGTCAATCACGATGGCCTATATGTGAATTACTGCCGTAGGAAGAGAATTTCTGACCAAGGATGGTGGTTTTTGGGTAGCAATGTATAGGTAGTGTGTAGCTGTGTGCAGTCCCCATGCTTATGGGTTCAAATCCCCCTTCTGTGTGTATGCCCACCACATGGTTATGGGTTCAACCCTCCCTCCACCCCGTTGTGTGTATGTCTCCACAAGGTTATGGGTTTAAACTCCCCTGTGGCGTAAGCTTCACGTGTGGTTATGAGTTCGAACCCCCCTGTTGTGTGTATGCCCCCACTTGGTTATGGGTTCAAATCCCCCTGCTGTTTGTATGCCCCCTGTGTGGTTATGGGTTTGAATCCCCCACATCTGGATGCTCTAGTCTTCTCCCAGAGTCCAAAGGCAGGCAAACTAGCATCTCTCAGTTGGCCTTAGTATGTCTTAGATAATCCCTGTATGTGTCCTGTGATGGAGTAGAATCCTAGCAGAACTGTCCCGGATTGGCTCTATCCTCCATGAAGGGTCAGTGGTTAGAAGATGGATGGATGTGTGTTGGGTTACGCGTTAGGATACGCCATGCCAAATTACTTAAATGTATATAAACTCTGAGTAATTTTGAGGTTTGATTAGCATAATGCCTAAAAAGCAATTCTACATGTAGTTTTGAAATTTCTTATCATCACAAACCCTGTTATATGGAGAAGGTGGAACAATGGCGACGGCTTCTGTGTAATGTATCCCTGGCTGCTTCCCATTTGCTGCGTTAGCAATAAAGTAATTTAACTGTGCACTTCTCTTTCTGCATCAGTGACCCCCTCAGAAATGCTGAACCCGCCAGCTTATCCATGCTAATGTTACCTCTTCTCCAGTGTATAAATCACTGCATTAAACAACATCTTTAAGCAATTCTAACAAGATTGTAGTTTGTAAGGAGAGGACACATTTCTTTTGGGAGAAAGTGCCTGGGCTAATAAAAGTTTCAAATAAGCATTAGAGTAATATAAATATTATGCGATTAGGTATGTCATAACCACAAAATAAATGACCACAGGTATACAGGGATTATGCATGTGCAGTGCTGACACCTCTGAATAAATTTTTCACTTCTCTTTTTTCTGAGTGTGAGTAGAGCGCAGCTTTTCCGAGTCTGACAGTTTGATGCGGACAGCCGAGGTGGTGTATTGGTACAGTGCGCCCTCCGAGACGAGCCCCCAAGTTCGGGTGTCCTCCCCTTGCTGGTCACACACCGCCCTGTTCGTTAATCCTGGACAGCCACCGGGACGCTCGAGCAGTGCGGGGAGATGCTGATCTAGCACGTCATCCGAATACCTGCCACGTTGTATACCTGCCACGTTGTATACCTGCCACGTTGTATACAGACATTAGAGTTTGACTGTTTTTACTGTATTATCGATCATTTTACTAGCAAATCTCTTGATGCTACATATTCTGTTTGCCGTTGGCATTTCCCACATCACCTGGATGTACTGCCTTATCGGTGCATCACTATTATTTCATTAAAACGTCACCACATTTGTAGGAAGATTGAGGTGCATGCAGGTTACTCCAGGACCCCGGAGTGTCCCGGGTTAGGGGCATTTGGCCTAAAGCCCCTGAAGTATCCAAGTGAGCCCCAAATGATTTATTTACCTTAGATATTTTAACAACTGCACCCTCAGTCTGCAGTCTGGACTAATTCTCTGGTGTCTTCAGGTACTAGCAGCTCGCCTGGTAGTATCTAATATGGGGTACTGATATACCGTATTCACAGGCTTCTTTAAGGAGCAGCTATAAAGAAGAGGACACTCAGGTGAACAGTGCCTCTTTGGGTACAGGCTGAAGTTTGGGAACGTGGACAAAAGCAAATGGAGCGAAAAGAACAGTGACAGCGTGACACACAGGGGACGATGGGCAGGCCACACCGCTGCATAGGCATGCAAGCCGCACGAACACAGCCTGTTTACAATCCAAGTGTGTCTCCGGGGATGACCGGAAGAGACGACATCCCACAGACAAAGTCTTATAAAACAGGGAGGCCGCCCCCTAGTGCACAAGAGGGCACATTACACCGACGGGCACCTCCCATGATGATCCACTAGGTGTTTCAGAGTTAATATGTACGGCAAATATCATCCATTTGCCAACCACTTAGTCAGTGCAGGATAACAGGAGGGGAGCTTGGAATCCATCCCAGGCAGCAGAGGGCAGAAGGCAGGGGATGCCTTGGATGGGATGCCTTGGATGGGAAGCCTTGGATGGGAAGCCCATCCACCACAGGGCAATTTAGAGAAACCAAAAAGCCTAAATGCATCTCCATGGACTACAGAAGGAAACTTCTATCTCAGTGACACAGGGAACATTGACCTTCACGCACTGGAAGTGCAGGTGGGATTCGAACCCAAGCCCCGTAGGCACAAAGATGCCGTGCTACACATTGAGTGCAGTGCTGTTTGTTATAGGAATGACTCACCATAAACAAAATTCTTACCATTCATTGTTTGCAAAAGAGGTTTTCTTTTTTCCTGGACAATGAAGATGAAGAATGAGACTTGCTTCTGGTCGAGGCGTAAAGCGATGGAAATGAAATGCAGCGGAGCTGGATGAGTGGTGGGGGCCGTATTTCTCCACACGGGGGCCCCGGGCCCTGGAGCCGCGCTGACTTCAGCGGGACACCCTGCCGGCAGTCAGTTCTGCTGTTGTTTACCACAAAGGCGATTTTCCTCATAAACTATTCTGGGCAGATTATATTTACTTGTGTTCAATTTATTTTCTTGCAGGGGCATCAGAAATAAGGGCACTAATTAAAAATTTATCGGACGCGGTGTAGCTCTTAGCTCTTACCGCAGCCCTTTGCAGGCTGTTTATCCACAAAGAGATGCGCAGCGGGATTTGGAAGGTGTGCATCTGCATGAACGCTACCTCCCACCCCCAAAAGGCTGTTTTCTATGTGCTGCTGGGCCCTGTGGCTTGTAAAGCAGTGCCAGATTTTCACCGTTAAGGTTACCTTGGTGAATTAGAAATGAGTGTTCTTCTATATTTATTCTGGGAGCGTGTAAAGGTGCTGCTCTGCTCTGTCCACCGCGTGGCACGGAGCAGGACCGGCCGTCCCTGCTGGTTGGCTGCCAGCCAATGGATCTGGTCTGCCTGCTGCTTTCAGATCCAGATTCCTGCTTGTGTACTTGTTACATCAGGTGGAACCATCATGAAAGCGGCCTTGAGAGGCTACAGGGGAGGGGAGGGGGTGCAACTTCTGATATAACCTGGAAAAGTCTACTTTGAATCCTTAATATGGGGTTTGCTGTATAATATCTTGCGTTCTGGTAAAGCACTGATGATGAAATTGTGGGGACTCGTGCTCCTTTTGCAGGTGCCTCCTGACTGCGGTGAGTCAGCCTGACAGGCTAGCCCAAGGACGAGCGAGGCGGGTTTCATTAGGCGGCGAGTAGGCATTCCGTTCTGGTGGGGTTTATTAGTGTGCTGTATTTGCGTTGCCTGAATGGGACCGCAGGCAGTGCGGGAACCTGTAACCCGAAGCTTCCTTTCTCAGGTCCCGGCAGGTCCCTTGCAGCAGTGCAGATATCTTGCCGTTTCTATCTGTTTATTTCCCGTAACACTGATCCGGTACAGAGTCAGCCTGGAGTCTGTTCCATGGAAGCACCGGGTGCAAGACAGGGCAAAAAGCCTGGCAATTTCGAGATGTCTATCTGCCGACCCGCATGGTTTAGGACTGCGGGAAGAAACTGGAGTAGTTGCAGGAAGCACACACATGCAAAGTGAAATCACAGCTCCAACTGCGCAGGCATTAGGTGACAGTGCGGCTCAGCGAGCCAAAGCGGCTCCTGTCATGGAGCCTCTTTCACTGGCTAAAATACATCACCCTGAAAAACACACGGTGCTTCCCAGAGTGTCGCACGTTCCCTGTCCCTGACACCGCGATCCCAGAAATGAGCGAACGCGCTGCAGAACTCCTGATCATAGAAGTTCGAATTCACAATGATTAAGCCATTAATTTTTCCAAGGATATTTTAGGCCTCAGTGCTTTTTAGCTTAGATTAAAAACTGCAGGCTACACTTCAACACGAGAAACATGATTACTCAAGGAGACAGAGGGATATATTTATTCTGCGATATTAATAATTCTAATATGTAGTAGTGCTGGTGTAGTCATTAATTTAAGTTTCTTTTTATTTTTGAATACAAAATGAAGGCACAGAGCAGGATCTTACTGTATGTGGCTTTCGCCTATCTGACAAGGTCCATGGTGTCGGTTCACACGTGCAGAATCCTACAAGCATGATTCATGCATAACAGGTTTCCTTAAAGGCTATTTCATTCTGGCATTTTTGTGCATGGTTCTGTTCCTCCGTATTTCCTGAAGATGAAAGGGAGGCGGGCCCTTTGATATGTTAAGCGGTCGCATGGAGATGGACGGAGTGAGATTCCCCCCGGAGCAGGGATTTGTCTGGGGTGACGAGGTTTGGGATGCAGAGGCCGCCGGTGCGCTCTTTCAGCCCTGGTGAGTTTCCCCTCGCTGCGAAACAAAAAGCAGCCCAAAGAGCTTCTCATTCATTACTGACCGTCACAGTGACACCCCGAACCGGTGGTAATATCTCACCGGCGAGAGACAAATGCACGCTGTTAACATCTTTGCATGGCTTGTTGCGGAGGTTTATCACCCAGCTCCCAATGCAATAAGTCAGGGTGCAGACGGGGAGAGAGGCGTCCGTTACAGTACTGCTTACACCCTGACTGAAAAGGTCATTTGCCTTGTACAGGCTTCATACGTCTTAATATACATCCTCGGGAAAACGCTGCGGCATTTCTGGCTATCTTAAAAAGCGTAGGAAGGCTGGTGTCCGTGTTTTTGTTTCCAATTTGTCTCTGTCAAGCAAAAGCCAGCCCCTTAATGATGCGAAACATGTGGTGTGTCACTCCTGGTAGGGTTGGGTATTAGGCTCGGAAGATCATTTCTGCCAAAGGAAAAACAACGGCTTCAAAAGCTGGGTATAAAATTTTCTCGTCCACCTAAACATCTGGATTTCATTTTAAGATATTTTTGAGTCTTGAGACGTTAATAGGAGATGATTACATATTGCTCCTCATTTCATGCAGTTGGACAAATTGTACCTTTCCATTCTTCCTAGAACCCAGCCACAGACTGCATTGCAACAGCCCCGCAAGTTTGATCAGGTACGACACAACAGGCAAACTTTTTTAGAGGTTGCGTCTTCCTTTTGGCACATATTTCTTGACAACTTGTGTACACCACAGAAGATGGCAGTCGTCGAAATGACCTTCAAAAATCATGCAAAATAGCATGTTTTTCATCTGTGACTCAAACAAAACAAAACAAAACAAAAACAAATCAGGCCCGAATCTCACCCAGCGTCCGATTTTTCCTCAATACTATCCAAAGTCAAAGTGGGGTTTTCTTTTAGTTAGAGACACTGCGATGTTCTAATGATTCTTTGCGTGACCCCATAGACCGCAGAATAAGAGCTCCTGTACTGGATTGTGGGGTCACAGTCCTGGCTTTGGCAGGTAGTCTGTACCCAGCTGAAGGATCATTTTAATTGGTTCACAAGTATGTAAATATACTCCATGTGATCACGTAGTGCAAAGCCTATTTAAGCTGCTGCATTCACAGATTTCCCAACTAGGAGAGTGCAAGTGAAAACTAGGCCATCGGTCTTCTTGGAGTAAATAACGATTCTGTATTTTATACATACTGATATCATTCTGGCAACACTAGGCAATGAAGAAGTATTACCAGTCAAAAAATAATTAATTAAATAACCGAAATAAACTCAACAAAATAGAGTGTAAACTGGAGGGAGGGTGAAAGTAAGGGAAAAAAATCTGTTCACAGCCCACTAGCGGAGGTGAAAATGCTGTGGTTTAAAGCGAACGTCAGGTAGCATTCAGAGGAATCTGAGATTGTAACCTAGATAGCAGCAGCAGAGAACCCTGACATTCCGGATGAAGGCTGTCCAACTCTGGCTCCAAAAATACATAATGCATGATATATGGAAAGTTGTTTTTTGTGATTGTTTTATATCTAAATTTTATAGACTGCTTCCTGCATACAAAATACATTTTCTGGCACTCAAACGAGGTTTCTATGTAAAAAATGAAGATCCCCTAGTTAGGCCTATTTAGGCTTGGATAAGCACTGACTTTAGTGTAATCTTATCACCATGGGACTGGGGGTAATTGCCGAGATACTTCAAGTCTGCGCAACACAATTGTTTCGAAGGCACAGCCGATTGATATCCAGAGGCTGATGGGGAGACAGGTGCCCACGACCGTAATGGAAAAGTAACTGTGGCCAAAAGCGAGGATGACGGCAATGGCCGTGAGTCATCTCTGTTGTGAGTAATGAAGAAACTGAGGATCACTGCATACTGGGCTGTGGCTTAAGGAAAAACACATCTGGACTGTCTTTTTTTGGAGGGGTTGTTCAATCACCCCACTGTGTTGCCGGCGAGGTTCCGGGCTCCTACAATAATGAGCGAGAATTAATGCTGCCCCATAAGTCAACGCCTTGGGTGATCAGCTGTCTTCGTCTGATTAGGCAGGATTCCATTGCCAAAAGTTATCTCAGTACATTCAAACAATACTATGGATACATCATTTGAGAATGAATTCAAACTACATCATCCATGACCTTGATAAACCAATATTATCACATGCTAGGCCTGTAGCCAGAAATGTTGTTTGCTGGACATGGGGTTAGACCGTCATACCAATACAGCTGTGGCAGCAGATTGTGGGCCCCGGACCCATTAGTGTGCCCCCCCC
>JABFEB020000132.1:2174154-2192149 GCA_019775895.2 Stomatorhinus ivindoensis
ACACACACATACCCCCAAATACACACACACACTTTAGATTCAGAATTGGCAAAATCCACTGGCTGCATACATTATTTACACGAGATTTGCGCACTAGGGGATCAAACCACTTTTACTTTTTAGGTGGGGGGGGGATCGTGTTTGGGCAAGAAGCAGGTAGATAAGTAGATATAACATAGATATAACATGGAAATAACAGACAGATAAGCACAACTTATCAAGTAAGATATTTGTTATTTCAATAGTGAAATAAAGTATTAAAATTAGAAACTACAATCTACTTATTTTGGAGGTTTTCCAAGCCCCCCTGCCCCATCCAGGCAAGGCTCATCAGGTCCACTATCACTCGAGGTCTACGTTCAAAATCGTCATTGAATTACATGTCCATGTGCCTGATTGATAATGGAAACAATTTATATATCCTTATTTTACTACGTGCATGGCTACGCGCCTGTCAGATATAAATCCTGGATTTCTGTAATCGGCGCAAAGCTCACGTGAGGCCAAGTTATTAAAGTGTGAATCTCATTATTCATTTATGCTGCAGACATTAATAAAAACGCTAAACGGAAAAGACGATGATAAGTCACAGAGTGTACTGTGAGGATTCTTGCGGTTGACCTGTTGACGTACGAATATGTAATTAACAAAAATAACGATATGAAAGCACAAATTGCTTTTTCGTATTTCTGCAGCTACGTAACTGAGCAATACGGATGATTCACACGTTCAGCCACATTGGCCTCTCTTCCCAGCCACGAAATGAAACGCGCGCACACACGTACTAAAAAGAAGGTGAATGCGCAGTTCAAATTACCATAATAATTAGGTGGCAAATACTAAATGGCTCAGATGTAGTTTTTCATAGCTAGAAATGGATGTTTGCCGCTTAGATTAACCCGAGCTTGTATCTCAACACAGGTCAAGGTCTATGAAAAATACACAAAGTGGTCGAAATATTGAACACTTCTGTCACATGTGGTTAGTTGGACCCGGACCTTTATAGGTTTTTCCCACACCTCTGCTGTACCTTCGTTGTCTTTTTCCATGTATACTTACGTTTAAGAAAGCTTAATCACTTTTGACGTTTTTAAGCCTTTGTTAAGCGCTTTGGGGCCACTGTTGGGAAGGGTGCTACAGAAAACTTAATTAAAAAGTGGGTCAGGTTTTTTTTGTTTGTTTTTGTGCTGCAAATTGTGATAAATCAAACAGCAACGACCCAGTTTGCCAGAAGAGTAAAAAATCAGATATGTATTTAAAAACGTTAAATGGTTAATAAATTCACTGTACATTATTACAACGGCATATGACTATAAAACACAGTTTTTGATACACTTACATAAGATTGTACACATTTAATACCAGTAAAAATGACGGACGTCATATTTTAATTGAAATCTCATTTTTCTCTTAAATATTATGAAACTGCTTTTAAACGTCTGTGTATAAAAAATATTTAGAATGTTATATAAATAACATTACTTACTTGACGTCCATCTATCATATATCCCAAAACTATTATAAGCTTCATAGCATTACACCTCTCAGCAAATAGACCTTTTTAAACATTTTAAAAGGATGTAGCACTAGCCTGAAACGGACGTAGCTTTCCCGCTTGTTTGCCTGGCGGAGGGCGTACGCAAATCTAGCCTGGGGGGCTCCGGGGATATGTCACTCTGGGTTGGAGTTTAAGCGCACAGCGTTTGGAGGGGAAGAAGCGGATGCCGCACCCATCTTCCTTAAGGACACCTCGTCGGAGACTGACACAGACCGAGTAAAGCGAGGGGTGGAGACGTACCCTAAAAAGGCGAGAAGAGAATTGTTTTTTTTAACTGCACCATGAAAACAGAATGTAAGAAAACGGGGGAAGTGAATAATGAATCGCCTGAAAAGACACTTGTTAAAACACTTAACACATTAGACTGCAGATAAGATATCCAAGAATAATGTCTAACTGGCTTCACTATAAGGAATAAAGATTAGGCGTCAGCGGAAATATGTACTGTATAAAGCAATGCTTCTACCTTTGTTGTAGGCTGATATGTTATCGTGTCTCAACATAAACTGACTTCTTGTGACAGATGCGTCATTAATTTATTTTACACGACTGTCATTTTGCGGCAGGAACGGTAGGTGGCAAGATCTTTTTCAAAGTTGTTTAATAAGGCAGCCATGGTGCTGCAATTACTGCTTTTGAACACAAGGTGGGTGTCTTTTGCAATCTGTTGCATTGACGCAGTGAAATTACTGCTACGCGCGATTCAATATGAACGCTTTTTCCTACCACCAGCCCCAACCGCAGCTAGAGCCGTTCTGTTCCTCTTTCACCGGTCCTTCTTTACCTGGGCTCTGCTTGGATTTCAGGTTGTTGTTGGTTTGCTCCTGCAGCTCCTTCTCAAATTGTCTGACCTCCTCCAAGCTCATGCCTGGGAAAGAAACGGAAGGATTGATGACCGCAGCTATTGCTACTAATTAGGCCTATAACCCTAATTGTTATTTCAATCGCGACAGACAATGACTTAATCCTTTCCATACCGTGCCATTCGTCCATCCAAGCCACAGCCTGTCTGTGGCCAACAAGTAGGATATCATTAACAGTCTGTGAGAGAAAAACACCACACGATAATTAGCAAATAAAGAAACAAATATATATTTGAGCATTGATACAGCAGAAATATAGAACATGTTCCTGTATTTCAAGCCCTCGGTAGACAAAAGGATTTCTGAAATTTCAGTCTTGCCATATTTAAGTAATCTTCTCATTAAAAATTTACCCCCCTAATTTCTGTGAAGTGTGCTCTGTAGGGGTGTGTTTACCCGATGTATGAAGTCCTCGACCTTCCCCTGCAGCCCATAGACTTCAAAGCTGCACTGCACTCTCTTGTAGGAGCACATTATGGGATGGCTTTGATTCTGCCATCCCGCCTGCAGAGGCCCCCGGCCCGTCTTTGCCGACACCCATGTGCTGAGGTCCTGCGGAGCGTATATGGAATTAACATGCTTGCTGCTGAGTCAGCTCACCAGAGGTCTCAGTCTGACCTCATTACGCAACAGCAACCTTATCTGGCGTAGACACGGGGAGTCGGATGGAGTGTCACGTCAGCGATGGGGACAGACAGACAAAGCTGGGTACCTCTTTTGATTTATAATGCTTCTCAGGAATGGTATCATTCAGGATGTCCAAGTGGTTCACGTTCTCCTTTGCGGTGGGTGTGTCTCCAAACACCTGCATCGTCCATGTGATAGATTTTACTCAGTGCCATTTTCATTTTGTTAATAAATCAATTCCTTGCTGAAGGTGACAAGAGTGAAGACAACTGCATTTTTAAAACATTTCATTAATCTAACATTTTTTTGGGTCAGACAGTCTCTGGGGCAATTGGGGGTTAAGGACCTTGCTCAGGGGATTAATGGTGAAATCACTCTGCAGACCTTGGGGTTGGAACCAAAGACCTGCTGATCGCAGGCAGCGTGTCCTAATCTGTTGCGTCACACCCTATCCCTACGATCCCTCTGTTCACATGTGTCTGTTGCTCTATTCCTGACCTCAAAGTAATTTTCCCATGTATGAGTACACTCACACCCCAAAGGCAATGTTTGATTCATCAAGTCAGCTGAACTGTGTAACTTCGCCAGTTAATCCTCACAAATGGTGCGATTCCACACGCACAGTGGGGCCAGATGCGAGGCCACAGAGCTACCTGCAGTGTAATTGGTCCCCTCCTGCCCAAAGACGTATGGGTCTGTCAGAACCCACGGCTCTGCTTTCACCTCATCGGCTTATTCCACATGAACTTGCTGTGACTTACATTGAGATTGCTTCCATTGTTGTCCTCGAACTTGGTCTCAATCCGGATGTAGAACTTGGGGACGAAGGAGCACTGATAATGAAAGAGAGCACCTTTAAGGAGCGAAAGCATTCAGTGCAGGGCTGAGAGATTGTACAGCCATGCACTGCTGGTGAGTGTGAGAGAGAGGGTGGGGACCAGCACTCACCGTGAACTCTGCATGGCCGTCAGTGTGAAAGTGAAAAAGAAAGAATTGGTCAGTTTGCTTCTCTGGCTACGGTTCCTGTGCTTTGTGACAATGAAATGGCCACAGGTAGGACAATGCTGTCCCAAAAATACTCCCACAGACATTCGAGAGGCTGTACTAACCGGTTATGGTGTAAGGGTAGAAGTTCCAGGCTTTCTCTATGATATAGAAGATCCGAGGGACAAACATACTCATCCAAGATGGAAGTTTACTGAGAACAGGAGGGAGGGAGCGAGAACAGGGTGATAATCAGGCCATTAATGTTGGCGCCAAGGGTTGTGTTACAGGGCAGCGGGGCGAGGTGCCTGTGCGGGCGTACCTGCTGAGGTGTATGTGCTTCTCAGTGTACTGCCCGGAGCCGTGCTGGGGGTGGGCATGGGGCTCATTGCGGATCACCTCCACCCCTTCGCCGTCGCCACTCTGCTCGTGGCTGTGTTTGCTAATCATGTACAGCTGACCGATTCTGTACTGAGAGAGCAAGAGAGAGGGATGGACATGCAGGGAGATGCTGAAGCAAAGGCGTATGCGCGGGGCAAACGAGCATGCCAGAGCCTGGCTGGGAAAGCCGCCGCGCCGACCAATCACAGAGACCGGAGCAATGTACGGCCACTTTGTCCAGTGGAAAAGCTATAGGGGACGGAAATCTGTCAGCTTGTCATATAACACCACTCCTTCTTCTCACATGTTCTTTTCAACCTTCGGGCAAATGCCTGTGTTTGGTGGTGATCGACTGGACCTGCTAGACTCGTTTAGAGACAATTAAAAAAAAGGGGCAAAATGAAGCAAGACTACAAGTATATGTAGAAAGCCATGATAGAGCGTAATGTGTCTGTTCATGAGAGGCACAGGAGAAACACACACCGCAGTGTCTTTATGGCACACACAGACACACACACACACACACACAGCGACTTCCTGTCCGGTTCTGCTTACCTCCTCCACGCTCAGCGGCATACATATCCTGTACTCCTTCATCAGCATGTTGGCACAGTCAGTCTGCTGGTTAGGTGCCTCTCTGTAGATCTCCTGCCCCCTTTTCTCTGTCTAAAGGCTAGTGCGCGCCCAGTCCTTCACGCATGCCACTCTCCAGCCCGCCAGACTTCCTCCTTCTCGTTTTTGTTGAGCTCTCCTTCACTTGGTGGGTAACTGCTTCTGTTCTCCTTTTTTCTTTCGGTTTGTGACTCCTCTCATGTTATAGCCTTTTGTATTTATAGCTCCTCCCTTCACTGTCTGGGACACTCCTGCAAATTTAACTTTCTTGTAAATTCCTTTACTTATCTGGCTCCCCTCCCCCTGCAGTTCTTTCCCGCCCACCTTACTGCGTTACCTGTTTCCTCTTTCTCTTTCTCTCTCTTTCTCGCTCTCGTTCTGAATGGGCTGAGACTTCCTGAACTCTCCACGCTTTTTCTTTTGTTGACATTCTCAGTCAGGTCACAGCCATTAATTACCCATCTGATCTGAACCCTGCAGCCCAGATTTTACCTGCAAGAAGTTTTGCTTCTCATGAACATTTATAACTTTAAAAGATCCGGAAATGGCAGACTTATGCACTGATCTTCACTAGACTGTTATTACCACAACACATGTCTTTTAAAGTATCACTTTTCATATGAGCTTTCAGCCAGATCTGCTTTGTTGACTCTTGCTGTGGCCAAATGGACCATGTGACACTGGGACAAGGGCATGGAAGTGGGATTTTATTTATGGTTGGGAATGGAGGGTTTAGGACAACAGATGAAAGGACTAAGAACAAAGGAGTAGGAGGATAATACAGGCAAACAAAGCAGCCATTTAGTCTGCTTGTGGTCTATAGCTGGGCGTGGGAGAAGGTATCATGGTCTGGGACTGAGAAAAAAAGATACCAGCTGCTCACCTGACTACCCCCTGCCCTATGAATAGAGGTCGGTAGTTCAGGTCCAGAGAGTAAAAGTCCAGACCAAGATTTTGTTTTAACCAACCAGTTGAATATACAGAGTCACAGATGCATAGTACTCAGCATGATAGCCAACTTACAGTGCAGCTCCACACTGTATGCTTAAAGCATGTGTCAGCCAGCTTGACTAAACCAAAACAAGCATATTATTATAAAGTTGTTCCACCATATGTTGCTATAATAGCCTCCCATTAGATGATGGAACATTGCTGGTGGGATTTGTTCATGTTGGGTATCAGTACTGGCTGGAGACCCTTCCTGTGAGGGCCCCCCCCCCCAGGTGCTTCCACAACAACCGGGGTTGACCAGCGCAGGACGTGTTGGTAAGATGGCACCCTGTGAAGGTGCCAAGTTCTGTCGCCATTGTTGTTGGTTTTTGTCAGGCTGTTCTCAGTTCTACACCAATATCATTGATGGGTGTGGTGGAGTTAGTCATTTCCTCGAGATTATAGGGATCTTCACATATTTGACCTATATAGTGTAATGCAAGCGATCTTCCTTTATAAAGTTCCTTTTTACTTCTATGTTTATCTATTTGTACAAATGAGGCAAACAACGCATTTCAAGCATTTAGCCTACAAGCCATAGGAGTGGCTTTATTGAAGAAATACCCACTTTTTGTGTTATGAGATTTATACTATTCTATTTCTCAGTCAATATTGCATTCCACTGTCTCCAACCGGGCAGCGGGTAAGTAATATTCTGGGATTTATTATGCACTTTATATATACTGTGTATAAAACCAGATAAAGGGTTAATTTGGGCTGAATTGACTCTTTGAAATATACGTGTACATATCCACCAGTGAGCTTCTAACTTTGTTTCCAGAACATAGTGAAAGTGTAAAGCTAGCTCATAGCATTAGCTCTCTCCCCTTCCCTTCCCCATCCCACTAAGCCCTTAACCTTCAATTCCCAGAGGTGTGATTGGCACTCTTTATGGGGAATGCTCTCTCTTTTCCCAGACGACGGCAGAGTGTTTCTTCCACGCGTCTCTGTGGACCTACGATGTAACACTTTTGCTGAGCATCTCCGATGTGCTGATCAGCCGGCCACCGAGAGGAGCACAAATCCCGGGGCTCTGAGGCAACTTTCAGCTCCCCTTATGCTCCAGGTGTTTCGCCGCCGCTGCTCATCAATCTTGAAGGGAAGTGGGGTTGTGCATCAGATATGTGATCCATGGGTGGAGCTTAGTGTGGGAAAAAAAACAGAGGACTGGGTTTTATAGGTCCAGCTCCAACGAATCACAAAGCCGTTTCTGCAGAAGCACACGTTAGAGTTCTGACCCATTCAGAAGAAAATAATGACACAGAAGAAAATAAAGCGTGACAAGAAGGATCTTTATTTTCCAAGGGTGACATTTTTGTTGTCCAGCAGCATTAACAAAAAATAACTCCCAATGAAACAGGAAATTTAAATGAATAAATTATAATAAATTATGAGAAAGTGAATGCTAGAGTGTAGGTCATGTGTGTGAACATGGAAGCTGCTGGAATCCTGTGATGGGTTAAAGAAGATTTGGGTTGTGCTGGGTGGGGTTAGGTACATGGAAACAGGAGGCAGCGAGCAAATAAACGGCAGAGAGGAATGCCTAGAGCACTTAGGCACTTAGGTATTTCGGGAAGATGAGCCAGTGGGTGGAGTGGGTGACTCTGCAGGTCTGTGTTTAGAGAATGGGCTTCATTACTCACTACGGTTTGGAGCCCCCACCCTTGCCCCCGCTTCTCAGACTCGGTCTTATGACAGAACTACCCTTATTCTGGTCTGTTCAGTCTACCTGGCTCCTTTACATTGATATTGCCCCCAGCAAACAGCAGATGAACATCACTGGCTATGACAGACTGGTAAAACGTGTCTAGCAGTTTGCTGCATATGCTGAAGGACCTTGGTCTCCTCCAGAAAAACAGCCTCCTCTGCATTTCCTCCCTCTCTGCCGTCGCGCCGCCGCAGCCTGCTACTGATGTCGATTCCAAGGTACCGCTGGAGTCGACGCTCTCTCCCCACATGGGGACAGCAGTGAGTGGCCCCCCGCCCTGCCTGAGGTTCAGCACCAGTGCCTTCATATTTGTGGCACTGATCTTCAGATGCTTCCTTTTTAAACACCTAAGAAAACTCTCCAAACGGGCTTCCACACTTCCTTTCTCTACTGTCATTTTACAACAGCAGAATTGCCAGGGAACTTCTGAAGACAGCATGAGTCAGAGGTTGTGCCTCGTGTCGGTGATATTTTTAAATGAAAAGGTCACAGTAGTGATCCATGGGGCACCCCTGTGTTGCTCAGCAACACATCAGATTTACAGGTACTGATACAGATGAACTGGTCAGTGGGTGAGCGGACGTATGATCCAGGGACCCATGGCATCTTCGATGTTTGTCACTGATTTTCTCCCCCAACCATAAAAGTTGGATGGAGACATCAAAGAAGATAAGCATCCTGACATTGCTCAGATTGTCCAGCTGCAAGTATGGTCTTTGCGACGCGTACACACCTTTGTGTGCCTGAGACGCAAACTCTAGTACGTCTAGGAAGTCCTTTCCTAGTGGGTGGAGAAGCTAATGGACCTGCCTTTTGAATGTCTCCATTATGTTTGAGTCGTCATTAAGGGCAGGCGAGCGTGAGCTTTATGCGTGGGCATCATGCATAGTCACAGGCAGACATTAAACATGTGCTCCATAACATGTATGTGTGTACAAGGCTGTAAATTAATATTATAATGGCCAGCAACACATTACTTGAGTTTAGATAATCTACTACAATTCAGATCTCTTTATTTATGAAGGGAACACAAGCTTTATAATGTGTATTACATTTTTATAATGTCTTAGTTTCAAAAAGGAAAATGATTAATTTCTTCATATTTAATTTTTTTTTTTTTACAAAACTATCCCATCTGTTTCCCCCTAATTTTTTATCCACTGCAGGCTGTTGGTGAGCCATGAACCTTCCTGGACATCAGAGGACACAGACAGACACATACACGCACACACACACACACACACACACACGCACACACACACACACACACACACACACGCACACACCCACACACACACACACACACACACACACAGATTTGTAATTATATTTTTGTTGGGACTCTCCATTAATTTCTATGGGTAAAACACTAAGTAACCAAACAAAATATGAGACTTTTGGTATTTTTAGAATTTTGATTGCATTCACAGATCTTTGTGGGGACCTGAAAAATGGTCTTCACAACATCAAAATAACTGGTTTTCATTATATCCATCCAACCATTTTCCAAATCGCTTATCCTTCTGGGTCGTGGGGGGTCCAGGAGTACATCCCGGAAGCTATGGGCACAAGGCGGGGAACAACCCAGGATGGGGGGCCAGCCCATCACAGGGTTTTTATTATATTGTGGCACATATTTGGTCCCCACAAAGTAATGTAAGTCATGTAATGTAAGCATAATCACAAACACACACACTGTGGGCAAAACCTTAATCCCAACAAATGACAACATCAACCCCTACCTAGTCCTGACCTTAACCCTTAACCAGAAGTAACCAAACAAAATACTTCTGCATTTTTATATTTTTACTGCAGTCACAGATTTTTAGAAAATTGAATTTCACCTTGTGGGGACCAAAGAAATGCTCCCCAGAATGTCAAAATAACAAGCTTCTATGTAACGAATGTCTGACCCCCTGCCACACACACATAATCACCAGTCCACTTGAATTGCAGGTCTTTAGACTACAGACTGTTATCTGAGATCCCATCTGAATCCCATGTAAATTTTTAGACAGTATGCAAAACCCACTGAAAGATGGTAAGAAGCAGAACAGCAAGCTTGGGTGTGAGAGGGCATGCGGCTGTCCTGTTCGCAAGATGTCTGGGGAATTTTGTTTTCATTATAGACAGTCACTTTATGTATTCATGAGCCTTGGCATTTAGAAGCACTGTTGTGGCAAACAGCTATAACAAATAAATCTGCAAAAAAGTGTAAAAATCGCCTTGCTGCTCTTCACTTTCACTGGATTTCAGGGTCTGGATGCATTTTTTTTTCAATTGCTTCAATTGATACAATTGTGCAATACTGACGTCACTTTCTCAACACTCTTCACACAGTCTACAATACCAACACGCAGATTGGCCGGCTAATCGCTCATCCAAAATGCACTATAGCCACCAAAACATTTAACCCATGTCTCAAAATAGACTCATATCACCAAAACATTAGCACCTTATTTCTTCCTGAAAGAACACTGTATCACACAAACGACTGGCCTACAAAACACTAACAACAGACAACATAATATGGATTATCAATAAAGCATCATCAGTAAGGTCACTCTGATTTCATTTCTCAGAAATATTGAATTACAAAACAGAATACTTATACATTATATAAAATATGCAGAATTGAACAAATCGTGTTGCAGTATATTCCGATGGCCTTTATTTGTTACTGTCATGTAATTACAAAAACTTCTTTAGCAATTTTCAAAAAGAAAATGGACAAAAGCAGTATTGCAGGAAATACTACCATATATATGCATAGTGCATTTTGTTTCCGTAGTAATATTGATAGTAAGGTAGCAAATTGTAGTCATTCAGTTCTGAATGTATTTTTAACAGTTTTGGGGCCAGTATGTAACATATTCAAAATAGCCTCTAAAAACATAAAGTTGATGGGGGTGGATTTTGATTGAGAAAGGAATCCATGAATTTTGAAGCAATTAGTTATTGAATGCATTTTGCATGAAAGCAATGACAAATGATTTGCAGTTTAACCCACATAGACTGATATTATAGCGACTGTGTCAAGAATTTTGATTGTGACTTCAGTATTGCAGAATGTATCTTAGCAACTGAAAAAACTGTAAGAGCTTTGATTTGAATGGGCCACTCAATTGATTTAAAGGTTTTGTGATACTTGTCGAGGACCAGCAGTGAGAAGCGGAAGTCCCAGTGGCCTGCAGTGTGGATTTCACTAATCCGCACTGAATCGCAATTACAGCGAAAAAGCACCCAGCTGCAGAAACAGCTTTGCAGGACATACACACTACTCATGGAGAAAAAGTGGCTATATAACTGACCTCAGATTACCATGTCTACTGAGCAATAACTAATGATAAGCATTTCAATAAGGAATTTTTACGATGCAGCAAATTGGGGGAGGGTTTTCTGAGGAAGGCCATCTCGCGCAGGCTCTTTCTCCATCATGGCTTTAAAATGGCATGTCTGTATCCCAGAATCCTCTTTTCACTTTCCCATGACACGAAGATGCCTGTGATCTTCCTTCAGTCTTAAAAAAGCATCCTTAATAAGAAGATCACCCATATTCATGAACCACCAAAAACATATTCATTACATTATTGTATTTATGTTATCTTATGAATAATATATGGTTCTTTATATTGGTTGATGTACTGCGGTGTTCAGAAGTTAATTAATGTAGTCAATCTCACTGAACCCTTCGTGGTACTTGAAGATGCCGTAATACATATGAGTTCGTCAAGCAAATAATTAGAGGGAACATATATAGAGCTTAATTTATTTTTTCCTTTTCTTCCTCCAGTGCTCTCCAGCTCATGCTATTTTGGAATGTCTTATTCAATCAATGGGTGGGTATGAATCCTGTATATTCATTTGCCCCTGAAATAATCAAGCTGAACTTCACCAAGAAAACCACTCCGAAACTTAATTTCTTTGTGAAATGAAATTCACTGGATTTGGAAGGACGTCTAAATGGGATGGATCTGCTTTATTTAATTCCGGGAGGTCATTGCTATAGCTGTTCAGAGACTGATACATTTTCTATTCCAGTTACATTGCAAATAAGCCTTCAGTACTGACTTCTCCATGAATCGCCACCTTATCACAGTGGAGGAGTTTGTGTGCCTCTATAATCCCAGAATCTATGTTGTTGGGGGGTCTCCCATGGCAAGTTGGTGCTAGGTGAGTGGGCAGACTAAGTGTGATTCAGAAAACCCTCCATGATGAACAATATAATGGACCATGTTACCCCAGCAGGACTGCGGAGACTGGGGCCTCGCCTCGGGCAGGACCTCGAAGGCGCATGTCTGGTGGCCGGGTCCCAACCCATGGGACTCAGCCAGGCATAGCCTAATGGAGTAACATGAGTCTTTCCACCTGTGGGCCCACCACCTACAGGGGGAGCCGTGGAGGTCAAGTGCAATGTAGATTAGGTGGCAATTGAAAGCAGGGGCCTCAACTGACCAATCATCGACTACCAAAACTGGCTCTTGGCACACTGAAAGTAAAATCTATTTGGGAGAGAGATACCAACTAGATCTAGTTGGACTCACCTCAATGCACAACTCGGACTCTGGAACCAAACTCCTGGTGAGGGGCTGGACTCTGTTCTACTCAGGAGTTGCCCATGGTGGGAGGTACCGGGCAGGGATGGGTCTACTTATAACCCCCGGTTTAGTTCCAGTATGTTGGAGTTCACCCAGGTTAATGAGAGGGTCACCTCCTTTTGACTTTATGTTGAGGGACAGTGAAGTGAGAAAGAGTGTGATTGGGAGGAATGACCTGCTTATATTAAATCTCAGCAGTGCTCTGTTATTGGACCTCTGTGCTAACCACAGATCATCCATAACAACCATGTTCTAACATAAGTGGGTTCATAAGTGCACGTGGCACCAGAACACCCTAGGCTGCAGTCTAATCATTAATTTTGTAATCATATGTAATCAGATTTGTGTCTGCAAGTTTTGGACACTTGGGTGAGGAGAGGAGCTGAGCTACCAGTTGATTACCATCCAGTGGTGAGTTGGATCTGATGGCAGCAGAAGATGCTGGATAGACCTGGTAGACCCAAACGCATAGTGAGTACTGGGAGTATCTGGCAGAGGCTCCTGTCTGGGAGATCTTTATCTCACACCTGAGAGAACTTGTCTTGCATCCCAAGAGAGTATGGGGACATTGAGCCGGAAAGGGGCCATATTCCAGGACTCCACTGCTGAGGTGATTTTTGAGGAGCTATGGCTTTAAGGTTGTTGGAACCTGTCATGGTTTCCCGACTGTGGTGGTGTCAGGTTGAAGAAGGAGGCCTTCAGAGCTCGGTTAGCTTGTGGGGCTTCTGAAGCATCTGACAGATACCGGCAAGCTATGTGGCAAACAGCTTTGGCAGTTGCTGAAGCAAAAACCCAGGTGCAGGAGAAGTTTGGTGAGGCAATGGAGAAGGACTTTCAGTTGACCTCAAAAAGATTCTGGCTGGAGGGGGGACAGGGCTTTACCTATGCTGTTTTCAGCAAGGATGGAGAAATGTTGACCTTAAATGAGGATATAGTCAGGCGGTGGAACGAACATTTTGAGAACCTCCTGAATCCCACTGATACGCCTTCCTTGGAAATAGTAGAGCTTGAAGACTCAGAAGTCTTGCTGATCTCTGGCACTGAGGTCACTTTAGTAGTCAAACTCTTTGGTGGTAAGGCTCCGGGGCTGGACGAGATTTGCCCTGCGTTTTAGAAAGCAATTGATATTGTTAGGCTGTCTTGACTGACATGTCTCTTCAACATTGCAAAGACATTGGGGACAGTGCCTTTGGATTGCCAGACTGGAGTAGTGGTCCAAATATTTAAGAAAGGGGACCAGAGGATGTGTTCAGGGGGAACACACTCCTCAGCCTCCCTGGGAAAGTCCATGCTGGTGTATTGGAGAGGAGGGTCCGACTGTTGGTTGAACCTTGGATGCAGGAGGAACAACGCGGAATCTGTCCTAGTTGCAGAATGCTGGACAGTCACAAGGATACTGCAGTATTGCGTATAGGAGTTTGCCCAACTAGTCTATACGTGTTTTGTTGACTTGGAAAAGGCATATGATCCGGGGCCTCAGGGAGTCCTGCGGGGGATGCTTCAGGAGTTCGGGGTACGAGGCCCATTGCTGCAGGCCATCCGGTCCCAGTATAAACAGAGCTAGAGTTTGACTTGTTCTGTTGTGGTAAAGAGGGAGCTGAGTAGGAAGGCAAAGCTTTCAGTTTACCAGTTGATCTACATTCCTACACTCACTCATGGGTTTCCTCTGCAGGGTATCTGGGCTGAACCTTAAAGATAGGGTGAGGAGCTCAGACCTTCAGGACAGGCTCAAAGTAGAGCTGATGTTGCTCTGCATTGATAGGAGCCAGTTGCGGTGGTTGGATGCCTACTGGATGGCTACCTGGGGAGGCGTTTCGGGCATGTCCAACTGGGAGGAGACCCTGGGGAAGACCCAGGACACACTGGAGAGATTATATGTCTCAGCTAGCTTGGGAACACCTTGGTATTCCCCCAGTGGGAAGAGGTGGCTGGTGAGAGAGAGGTCTGGGCATCCCTGCTTAGACTGCTGCCTGTGCAACCCAACCCTGGATAAGTGGCAGATCATAAATTAATGGATGGATGGATGGATGGATGGATACTTCTGTAGGGAAAATCCAATGTGTGTGTATAACTGTATTTGAGGTAATCATTAAAAGTAGGCTAATACCTTCACCTTAAAATGAAAATGCAGTATGTCATTATACCATGCCATCGAATGGAAATATCAAAGATCTACTCCAGTCACTTGAATTTAATAGCGCTGCTCACAAAATGTAATACCTCATGGGGTAAAAAATATAAATGAGAGTACACGCCGTGTGCCCGTGCGGCTGGTCGGATTTCTGCCCGCTTTAGTGCTTGCACCAATCGCTCCGCATTTCTTTTACTATATGTGTTTGCCCATCTGCTTCGTTCAGAGCAAATGCTCCGTACTCATCATACAGTGTCACACAAACACACGGACAGAGGCGAGGCAACTAACAAACGAACACAATGTTGCATGTTCAAATGAATATATAAATGTCATAGCAGACGTTGATGCTAAGCCGTTTCCCGGTGCCAGGTTATTTATTTGCTGCGGTAAATTCATGATAGATTGTAATTTTATGACACACACTCTATAGATACCTTAGGGAATATACGCTTGGGTGATTATATTGATAAATACAAATGACTGTTAATGCATTATCTAGATAGATCCAAGGGCTTACTTTCTGCTTGCAATGAACTTAAATGGATTTCATATTACCCAGTGCAGCACTAAAGCGGTGCATCAGAAAGGACCGATGCTTTGACAGATGTAAATCGTTTATATGCAATGCACCAGGGAATTGCGCTCACTTCAGTTCTCCTTTGCCGTATTGTTTCATAAAGACACCGCAATGTAGGGTGAGGTGGGAAGTACAGTAAAAAAAGAAGAAGAAGAAGAAGAAGAAGAAAAAAAACGCTACCTATTGCCTTTGGTTTGTCTATTCATTGCTTTCTTCGCACTGTCAGTATTTAGTTATACAGTCTGCAAAAACAAATGCGCAACCGCCTTGGAGGATTTTGCTATGACTTGTTCGGCGTTTAGTACCGACAGTTGCTGCCTTAGTGATTTATGGGTTTTATTGATTTATTTACCGCTCGTTGCTGAATCCCTTTACACACATAGAAACAAATTACACACATACAGAAAAGTCAAGCAGAAAACCATCACAAGGAAGACTAAGCAATTTATATAAATTACACGCACATCATTTCAAATCCACCGTAATGTACAATAAGGCTATACTACCGAGTACAACACACACGTTTACAGCTGTTAAGTAGTGAATGATCTATAAAATGCATCTGAAGACACTTACTTATTGATAAGCAGATAGGGTGTAGACGCATGCATCCGTTTTGCTTGGAGAAGCAGAAAGAGCTTGATGAAGCATGGGAAGACAGGCGGGCGGAGGTATGTGTGTGTGTATATATATTTATGTGTGTGTGGTGCAAATGGCGTGTGTGTGAGAGAGGGGGTGTGGGGGATCGAGAGAAACACAGCTGACTGCGCCTTGTAAATATTTATTTTCTATTATGATACGTGAGCAAGAAAGGCTACGTTTTATTAATATTTTTCTACACCGGTAAGTTTAGCATTCAACACGTGTCGCTAGTGATGGAGCGAGAGAGAGAGAAGGAGGTGGGGGGGGGGGTTGACGGTTGCTAGGTGACGGGGCGCATATACTGAATTTTAACAAAAGAACGGGGAAAGAGAGAGGGAGAGGGAGAGAGAGGAGAGAGAGAGGGAGGGTGAGAGGGATAGGTAGAGAGATCGAGAAATTTAATGCATGTAGAATTTATATTTAGATATATATATATAAATATATAGACATATACAAACACACACACATATATATGTGTGTATATTTCCAGTGGAAAACTGCATAAAGGATACCTCAGAAAAAAGATGTGATTAGGATGGAGAGACGAAGGAAGAGAGAGGGAACAGGCTCGTGAAAATAGTAAGTATATGTTTAATTATTTTCCATGCATTTGCGGCTCTTTTTATTTTGGGCTTATTAAAAATATATAAACACCCGGACTGGCCCAAAACAATATGAATGGCAATGAGGAATGAAATTGCGGTGTCTGGTGTCGGCGCTCGCCCGGACTTGTGCTATGAGGAGGGATGGACGGGGAGAGGTGGAAACGGCCGGGGATCTGGGCTTTGACCCCTCTGTCATTGCTGCGCGTGCATACGCTCGAGCGCTGTGTCACACCGCACACGCTCATAGAGCCATACATGCACCCGTACACACGGTCCCGTTCTCACATGCACAAACACACACACAGGGGCGCGCACCCCCTCACACACACACACACACACACACACACCGACACATAGAGTCCGCAACAAATTTAGCAGATGCATTTGATTGTCAATAAGTTTAGGTCGCCGAATAACCGCCTGCTTCCCTGGTTGAGCTGGGAGAAGCGTCGGTATGCATCAGGTTTCTTCATGTATTAATGTACCCCAATTTTCAGGAAATGAGTATCTGTGGCGATGTACTTTTCTTTGCGTTTAAACCACATCTGTGGGTATGTGGCAGGTCACTGCAACTTTCCAGGCATTGCCATCGAGCGTCTTACCGGACACCCATCAGGGGTCTATTTCTGTCTCTGCGTGAAATGAGATGGGTAATTCATTATGAAAAAAGGCAACTTTATGCCGAGCTATACATGTACGCATTATAAATAATCAGAGCAATGGTGAACCGCTTCCCGCGACTGACCGTTCAGAAATGTGATCGAACCCAATAGTCTATACCATGCACGTAAGGTGTTCACATTTGGTCGTGCGGTAATTTATTTTACCTCGTCCGAATGCACGAAAATGAATAGACCCAATGTTAATATATGTGTATTTTATTTTCAGTCTGCAGTCTGGCGATCTGTCATTCAGATACTCCAATGCAGCGCTTCCTTAAAGCCTCTGAGCCCTGACTTGCCAAAGGCCCAGCGTGTTTCTGGTTTTATGGTCTAGGGACCCCGGCCTGGGTCAGCCGTAACAGTGGGCCTGGTGGCCTTAGTATTTCCAGGTATGAAAATGCGCTGTCATGAGGATTATTCTAAGCTGACCGTGGAGTACAGGAGAGCAGGTCCTGAACCCACATCCTACACAAGGTTATATCTTTTCATCTGTGATTTAATGCTTTGTCCTGCAAGAGTCCCCTCTCTAATCAAAGCCTGAAACCATGAATCAATCCTACTGACTTTATTAAAGAGACACTTAGCTGCACAAGGAGGACTTACATTCTTTACCCATTTAATTTTTCTGTATAGTGAATGCAGTGGATGGTAATGTACACACATGCAGGTGCGTCATACACATGCACGCATACGTGTAGGTGTGTGCACACACACATATGCAGACACACACATGCAGGTGCGTGCACATGCACACACACACACACGTAGGTGTGTGCACACGCACACACACAGATACAGGTGTGTACACACACACACGCACACACACACACAGGTGCTGGCAAGAACACACATGCAAACGCAGGTGCGTTCACACATACATACAGGCTCATGCACACACACTCACACACACACACATGCAGGCGCTACACTGCAGCGGTGCACACTTTCCCGATAATGCGCTGCGTTCGGTGTCGATACGGCCTCGCTCTGTCAGTCTGCCTTCCGTCGCACTCCGGGCTGTGTGCGGTGGAAGGAAGGGATGCATGGGAGTGGG
>JABFEB020000132.1:2198305-2221363 GCA_019775895.2 Stomatorhinus ivindoensis
CCCCCCCCCCGACTACCTGGGGAGGGAACGTCAACAAAAAATCTGCAGTGTTTTTTGTCTGATCTGGCAGTTTATTACACGCACGGTTAGCCATCCAGTCACCAGGCTTGATCCGCACCCCTACCCCCGTCATCAGCGTGAGACAGATAAACAGATGCAAATGTTATTTTGTTAATCTTTTGCAAGTGACAGTCTGTGCAGTCTTTTGTCGTATCGCTAGTTGGCGCAGTGGCTTGGTGACGTCATTGCCTCTCACATACAAGGCTAGGGAGTTCAGATCCTGCCTGCTCTGCGTAAGCAGGGTGGCCGTCTTCTCCCCTGGTCACATGGCATCCCTCCTGGCACTCCAGGTTCTTCCCGCAGTCCAGAGATTGGTGTTTCCAAATTGTCTGTAGCATCTGACTGTGCATGTGCCCAGCAAAGGCCTGGCTGGATGTCCCCTGCATTGCACCCTATGTTGCTGGGAGAGCTTCCAGACCCCCCATCACCCTGACCAGGCTAAGTGGTTAGAAGATGGATGGATGCTTTCAGACTGGGCTTGGGTCACCATGCCCCAGCTTAACGGTCTCCGGGAGCCTTGCTCCACCATTGAACGGCGGTGGGGGTTTTCTTGTGGTGACTTGTTGGGCCCGGATGCAGCGGCGCTCGCTCGCTAGCCGCATGCCAGCCCGGACGGGGATGGCGAGTGAGGTGCTGTGGCTCGACGCCGCCGGAAACCGCCAGCCCATAAGATTAGAGGCAGCGGGACTCCGACAAGAATGAGGCTCCTCAGCCTCAGCGGGCTGTCAGTCAGCGATTGGGTTGACCAGCTTTCCACTGGTCACTTAATTGGTTCCCTTTGGGCTATACCGGGCTGGTGATTGACAGATGGCAGAAATCCCACCCGGGACAAGATTCAGCGTGTAGTCCCTCTTAATGGCTGGCGAGAGGTGCAGAAACTACCTCTTGGGGAGGGGTGCAAAGCAAAATTCCTCACCCTGGCCTAATTCAATCCCTCCCCTGCCAATAACATGTCGGACGCGGGAGACAGTAAATATTTGCAATGCAACAGGGGTCGGGCGTGAGCACAGTCAGCGGGGGGGGGCGGGGGCGAAGGGGGGTAAACACACGCCTTCAGAGCTGAATGAGATTTCAGCTGAGTACTTTCCAAGCTCGGCGATTCATTCAGACTTAATCAGGTGGATTATGCCACAGAATACCTGTGATGGCCTCTTTTAGCTTAACCCCTTATTTAAATTGCGGCACGTTCCGTGCTGCTGCATCGCCCCTCTCCGCTGCTGGAGGTCTGGGTCTTGCCGCTGCTGGCAGCCTGTCAGAGTCTCGGAGCGCTGATTTCAGCCTTTTTCTGTTTAATCTCTTTTAATTAGCCATCCTAACTCAATCCTAAGCATCTCGTTCCCAACTGGGTTTAGGAACCTTATTATCTTATTGTGTATCGGTTTATTAAAAATAATTCCAATTTTTTCCTGTGGCTTTTTATAGCATTATTGATTGCTCACTAGAGCAATCAAATCCTGCCATGGTAATAAAAATGTTTAAAAAAAATTTTTTTTTTTAAGGATCTGCCACCGGACTCTGAGTGTGGCTGATAGGGTATTTTACTGGGGCTCCAAGCTTTTTCATTCGGGCCATAGGCCGTTTCACTGGGGATATAGGATATTTCACTGGCGCTATAGAGCATTACTAGGGCTATAGGGCTTTTTCACAGTGGCTTCTCCCCCTCCCCCTACACCCTCCCTCACGCATTCTGCGTCTGTCCGTTTGCCCCCGCAAAGGTGGGCTGGTGGGAGAATGGCATCCTGCGGCTCCGCTACCCGGCCTGGTCTCGCTACGGACCCTTCCTGCAGCCCCCGGATGATGCGCAGCACCTGCGGGTGGTCACGCTGGAGGAGAGGCCCTTTGTCATCGTGGAGCCTGCGGACCCCGCGTCTGGCACCTGCATCCGCGACTCTGTTCCCTGTCGGAAGCCCCTCAACGACAGGTCTGGAGAGCCTCAGGCCAGCCATTCCCCCCCCCACCCCTATTCTACGTCTTTCCCCTCCATCACTCCGCCTTTCCCCCCTTTCCCCTCAGTGTGGCCATGGAGGGCATGGTCCCCATGAAGCAGTGCTGCAAAGGCTTCTGTATTGACATCCTCAAGCGACTGGCCAGGATCGTGGGCTTCACCTATGACCTTTACCTAGTAACCAATGGGAAGCACGGCAAGAAGATCGACGGCGTGTGGAACGGCATGGTGGGAGAGGTCAGGGTCAAATTATTTTCGTAATTACTTAAAAATCATTTGGCAGGTGAATACATCTCTCCCCATGCAGAACAGGATTTTAACTCCAGAACAGGCATCATAGTTTCATCATTCTGGCCTGTGTACATTTATGCAGAGGGATCTACCTGGTGTCACAGAGAGTGAGTGCTAAATCTCTTCTGGGTTTTCATAGTGCTGTTTGCCAGTATGGGATGTTCACCATCATGACACCGTTGACATTCCAGCTGTAGCCCCTCGCATGCCCACACTAACACCTGACGATCTTCTCCCACGATGACATGCCTCCCAGGCTGTTGATGTCAGTCTGTAGAGGCACGCCACCCAGCTGACCGCCGAAACGTTCTCGAGTTTCGCTCAGCTGCAGTTTCTCGTGCCGGCCACCAGGTGGTGTACAAGCGTGCCGATATGGCCATCGGCTCGCTGACCATCAACGAGGAGAGATCAGAAGTGGTGGACTTCTCCGTGCCTTTTGTGGAGACAGGCATCAGTGTGATGGTCTCCCGGAGCAATGGCACCGTGTCCCCCTCCGCCTTCCTCGGTGAGTGTCGGGGGGAGGGGCGGGGGGGCACAGGTCGAGGGTTTAAATGCTCTTTGATCACTACATCCTGCACTTTATGCAGCAATAAAGAAGGCCGCCATAATGGTTGCTCCTGACTCGAGTCCACATTAAATCTGCTCTTGCTGACAAAGAGAGGGAGGGATGTTAATTGACTGGGTACCGTAGCAGACGACTGAAAGTGTCTGGGAGGGGAGTGGAGGGATAAATTTTGCAGGTATTCTGAAACCAGTGTAGCCAGTAGCTGATGGACGGTTTCCCAGCATTCAACGGGGCACGCCCTCGTTCTGCTTTTTGCTTTTTTGCAGAGCCCTACAGCCCGGCCGTATGGGTGATGATGTTCGTCATGTGTCTGACTGTGGTCGCGGTAACCGTGTTCATCTTCGAGTTCTTCAGCCCCGTCGGGTACAACCGCAGCCTGCAGAGTGGCAAGAGTGAGAGCGACCGCGGCCCCCCTCCCCCACAATCCCAGCTGTGATCATTAATGCCACAATCCTTACGGAGACGGATAAGGGTGACGACGCTCTGCTGCTTGTTTTTATGGCCACTGGCTCGCTGGTAGCTCTCAGTGCTGTGATGCAGCAGCATTCTGAATACGGATGGATTCATGCATTATGTAGTGCTGCTGTGTTTCTTACTCTGCCTTCCCTGTTCCCCAGTTGTATTTCAATCCGCCGTCCTTCGCTTGATCCCACACGTTTGCCCCGTGACTGACAGCTGAGCATATCCCACAGAGACTGACCTCTACGTTCGCTGCTCCCTCCACCCTGTCCCACCCCCATCCCCCCACCCCATCCCCCCACCCCACCGCTGCTCCCTCCTACTTCCAGAGGCGGGTGGATCCAAGTTCACCATTGGGAAATCGATCTGGCTGCTGTGGGCGCTGGTGTTTAACAACTCGGTCCCCGTGGAGAACCCGAAAGGCACCACCAGTAAGATCATGGTGCTGGTGTGGGCCTTCTTCGCCGTCATCTTCCTGGCCAGCTACACCGCCAACCTGGCCGCGTTCATGATCCAGGAAGAATACATCGACACCGTTTCCGGACTGAGTGACAGAAAGGTAGGCTTCGCCCGGGCAAAGGTGGGGGGCGGCGGGCGGGTGCTTTGCGGCTGCTGACGCTCTCCTCCACGCCCACGAAGTTCCAGCACCCCACGGAGCAATACCCTCCCCTGAAATTCGGAACAGTTCCCAATGGCAGTACGGAGAAGAACATTCGCAGCAACTACCCGGACATGCACCAGTACATGGTCAAATACAACCAGAGGGGGGTGGAGGAGGCCATAACCAACCTGAAGACCGGGTCAGTGCCTCGCCCGCCTCACACCCACCTGCCACTCCTCCATCGCTCAGCATCTCTGTATTTATTGCCTTCTTCTCTGTCTAAATCCCACCCGACATCTCCAGCCCGTGCTAATCCTCTCCGTTCCCCCACTCTGGCGGATTATGTCATCGTCACATGTCCCCACTCCGCTGCTCCGTGCGACGCCGATGTGCTCGGAGCTCTTCCTCCCGCTCTCTCGATCCCCTCCTCCCCGATGTCTCCACGCCGCACGGCTAGCTGATAAACCAGGGCTTTCCGCTGCCTCTTACTGTCATTACCGGAGAAATCTTCCCCGTTCCGCCTCATCTGTTGTTCCCTAAATACCCGTGCCGTGTAAACCGTAAGCCCCCCATCTCCCGTTCTGCTTCCCTCGCTTTATTTTACACATGGTTCCCTCTCCGGCGGCCCTTCCCGCTCGCTGTAAAGTGCCCCCCCTTTGTCCGTCCGTGCAGCAAGCTGGACGCCTTCATCTACGACGCTGCCGTCCTGAACTACATGGCCAGGAAGGACGAGGGCTGCAAGGTTATGACCATCGGCTCTGGGAAGGTCTTCGCCACCACCGGCTACGGGATCGCCTTGCACAAGAACTCCCGCTGGAAGCGGCCCCTGGACCTTGCCCTGCTCCAACTAGTGGGAGACGGTATGAGAGCGACAGTGATGGAGTGATGGAGAGAGAGCTGGAGCGTGAAACCAGCGTGGGCATTTATTTAGAGTAACGCCGGGGAAGTGCAAACGTCTGCCTTCCTGCATCTTTCCTCAAAGGCTTGATAAGGCGGCGACGCTCGCGAGCCTATTATCGCAGTTCCGGCAGATGTTTTATGGCTCATGTGGATGCCCTGAAATCGAGAGATTAAGATAACATATTGGAAATAATGAAGGTGTCACAGAGAATCAGAGAATGACAGTATCTCTCCCATAGCCGCACTTGTCCGTTTTCCCGCCTCATATACCGATAATGGAGTACAGATTTCCTACATGAGGGTATGGCTTCCATCAGCGGAGCTGGTCTGAAGCTCATATTTGTCAGCCTGCAGCCCAGCCCTCGTTGGCCTGCTTTTGGGGCCTGGGATGAGCCTCGCCGCTGCCTGGCATGAGCTTCAAAGCCCTCTCCAGCTGCCCCGTGCCGGTTTGACTGCTTAAACATTGATAATGTAGTTATTTGATGCCAAATTCTATTAGACGACACAGCCGTGTGACGGCAAGTCCCAGAAAGGGGATCAGTGGACCGTTCAGATGGACAGCGAAAAGTGGACTCGCATGATACAGGCGTCGTCTGCAACAAAACACGTTTTCTTTTGCTAAGCGATAAAGGTACCGTTGGCTCTTAGGTGCTAAGCGGGATTATGAGAAAAAGGATCTGTTCTTTCTGCGCTCACAGAACCGGAATGGCAGTGCATATCCTGTTACAGCAGTCCTACAACCAGCCTTGATATTCCCAAATTCCTGTGTGCATTATGTTTTATTCAGAGAGACCCGGAAATATTGAGCAGGGACAATTCAGATTAGTTTTACGCAATGACTTTTCTTGGGTTTAGGACAAACAACCTTCGGATTGGTCTTTGCTAGTCATACATGCCATCTCCCCGTATACATTTATATGAGGACTCAGAGTGCAGCACAGAGGATGATGGGCTGCAGTGGAATTTTAGCCTGGTCACAGGAGCCTGGGCTACTCGTGTTGTCGCGTCGTCCTACTATTCCCTAGAAAGGTGTAGCTGTCGACTGGGGAGGGGGGTGGCGACCGTAAAAGGTGTCGCCTTGGGGCTGGGTGGGTGCATTAAAACACACCATTATATAAGGTTAGCCGAGGCCCCTTTTAAAAAGAGGCCTTTGGGCTTTAGCTCATGCATTAATGCGCCCTCGAGTGTGTCCCTTCATCCTGCCAGGATTTTGCGTCCTGAGGCTCCAAGCTCTGCAGCGCCCTCTATGGGTACAAGGGATTGATGGATTCATGTTTGTTGCTATTAATCTGTGTCACTCATATTATTATCCGGGCCAAGTGTGGCTGCACGACTGTATCCCCGGTAACAGTGTCTTGTGCAGTTTCACCACCCGTCCATGAGGTGTCAGTAATGGGAACCTGTGCCCTCAGCTTCTGCCATCAGTCTTTGTGTCGTTAATGATGACCTCGTTACCTTTTCAGCAGCCCAGCTGTGGCCCAAAATGACTGTGGCACTTTGACGTCAGCCACCCTTTGGATTTCAGATTACTCGATTTTTCGAGACGGAGTAGCCAGCCAGTGTTTTAAAATGGAGACATTCATAGTTGTACAATGGAGGAAATTGGGGTGTCTGCTTGTAAAATTATTTTAGTTCTGATATTGAGTTTAACCCAGAATCTACATTTATGCCCAGCTGTGCTAAACCAGTCCCGTCAGTCGGGAGGGTTCAGTCTGACAGCCGGCACGCTGGCGAATGACCTGCCGGATATTCTCCATGGTGTGACTAATCTGCAGGCCCAGCTGTCTGTAAAGAATCCATGAATTTCCTTCCTGATTTGTGGCTTGTCGGCTCCAAGGTGCAGAAGCAGTGCTGCCTAAAAAATGTGTTTTGGCACTTTTGTTCAGAAAGACGTACCCCGGTCACAAATCAATTGGCAAAATTTGCTTTCGGTGGGTCATAATACACAGCTGTGGCGTGATTTATTTTAAAAGGCAAATTAACCTGCCAAAAAAAATACAATCGCTGGATTTAATATTGATTGATTCTAAAAAAAATGCCATTTATTACGGCAAAGACAAATTTTTTTTTTCCCAAAATGTAAGTGAAATTGAGGCAGAATTTCTGTGCCACAGTACTATATATATAAAACAATCAGTGAGGCATATTATTGTAACAATTTAAATACTGCTAGCAATATCAAGAGATCTGGGTACTTTATTTTCATATCTTTCTTGATAAACCATGCTGTAGTGGCAGTGGCGTACTGGCGGGTGGTCTTTGAAATTCTTCTTTTCCCCTTTATTTTTTTCCCTTATCTATTTCTCCAGCCTCTTTTCTGTTACTGTATGTGTGGAAAGATGATGTAAGGAGGTTCTGTTCGCCACCAGCTTCACTCAGTTAATATTGTGATTTTATCGGAGAGAGGACAATAAAGTCGCTTGTTCCAACGATCCATGTGGTCTCATCGCTATTCTACGCCGCTGAGGCACAGAAGCGAGCCCACTGTGTGCTGCGAGGCCTGTTTGGTGCTTCAGAGCCTTCGGGCTTTCGACTGAGGAGCAGAACCGTGGCCCAGAAAAAGAGTCATATAAAACCGTAAAGTTCTGACTCACACGGGTCCACTAACCGCTACAATTAAATGATTATGATCTCCCGATTTTTCTTTATGTTTCTGCCGTTTTTTAATTTGGTTCTTTCACCCTCTCTCCATGTATTTCCACAGTAAACTGGGGAACCCATCGTGCTCTTCATCATGGTGACAGAATTTCTCCCTCTTGCCACTTGTCCTTGATTCCAGCATTCCCCTCTATTAATTATGTTTACCACAATGCAGCAGTGGGCAATTCAGAAAAACATATATTCTAGCTCTTGTCAGAATTATTGGGTAGCATCATAGGACAGAGATAGAACACCTGAAAACAAGAAACCAGAGCACTTCGTTAATTTGATGACCTCCCTTGCTCACCTCATAGCTCTTCCTTTATGGTGGTGAGTACAGGCTGCACCTATTGTATGCTGAGTAATCTTGTCATCCTCCTTGCCCCCTCCCTGCTCCACAGATGAGATTGAGATGCTGGAGCGCCTCTGGCTGTCAGGGATCTGCCATAATGACAAGATCGAGGTGATGAGCTCCAAACTGGACATCGACAACATGGCCGGGGTCTTCTACATGCTGCTGGTGGCCATGGGCCTGAGTCTGTTGGTCTTTGCTTGGGAACATCTGGTCTACTGGAGGCTACGTCACTGTGTGGGACCCTCTAGCAAACTGGACTTTCTCCTGGCATTCAGCAGGGTGAGTAGTACCAGTGTTCTCTACTCCTCACCTTCAGCAGCTCACTTGGACAGTGTGTAATGTGCTGTACTCTTGGCAGTTGGGTAGACAGAGTATAGTGTGCTGTACTCTTGGCAGGTTGAGTGGACAGAGTGTAGTGTGCTGTACTCTTGGCAGTTGGGTAGACAGAGTGTAGTGTGCTGTACTCTTGGCAGGTTGAGTGGACAGAGTGTAGTGTGCTGTACTCTTGGCAGGTTGAGTGGACAGAGTGTAGTGTGCTGTACTCTTGGCAGGTTGAGCAGATACAATGTAATGTGTTATATGCCCAGGTATTATTAGGTTGTGAAGATGTACGTTTGGCCTTCCTTGAACCCCATGGATTTTTAATCCTGTTTTTTGAATGTGTATGGTACCTTTTGTTCCAGCAGAACTGCTAATTAATTATCTTCGACTGAACTGTTGACTGAATGAGCCTCAAGATTCAAATGACGTAAAACTGAACATGTAATTGAGCTGATTTGTCATGTTTCAATTGTGTTCAATCATTCTTAGCCCTTGAGCACTGAAGTAATTAATCTGAATGAAGCTCAATACTGATTTAACATTTATTTGTTTCAAGAATGATCAAATAGTACAAACATACCTGCTAATCTTTTATATTCTTTCATTAATTATTGAAAAAAAATACAATTGAGGGGGATAGATCTTAATTATATTTTGAAATTATAATGTTTAATTGTATTTATTTAGATACGTTTTGCACATATTCTTCAAATAATGCTAATTCTATTTAAGTTCAGATATGCAATAGGTTTGATGTGATTATTTGCGTATTATTCTGTCACCTGGTAATCAAAGTAATATTACTTAGAAAATTAGTTGGAAAAATAAGTATGTTTTGTATTTTTACGCTGCCAATCTGAGAATGTGGTCTATCGTACTCTTGACTTGACTATTGCTGTGGTGTCCTGTATCTCTGGCACTTGTCATTGTGATGGTGTGGTGTACTGTGCATTGTGACTTATAACAGTGTGACAGTGTGGTGTACTGTACTTATGATTTTTTTAACAGTATCAGAACTTGCGGCACTGTACTCTTGACATTTAACAACGTGAGAGTGTGGTGTACTATACTCTTGACACTTCTCAAAATGACAGTGTGGTGTACTGAACTCCTAATGCCTTTCAGTGTACGTGTGGTGTACTGTATTCCTGACTTTTAACAGTGTGCGAACGTTGTGTATTTCACTCATATCTTTAAACAGTGTTATAGTTTGGCATACTGTTTTCTTGACTTACAACAGTGTGAGTACATGTGTATTATGCTCTTGACACTTCTCAGTGTGATTGTGTGGTGTACTGTACTCTTGACACTTATCAGTGAGATAGTGTGGTGTACTGCAATGCTGATGATTATTATTGCAAGAGTGTAGTGTTCATTTCTTTTAACCCTTAATATTCTTAGTGTGTGCTGTAATGTACTGCAAATTTGTAGCAGTGTGACAGTATAGGGTACTGTACAGCTGATTTGCAGCAATGTGAGAGTGTGTTGATTGTACTGCTAATTTTTCACAGTTTGAGAGCGTGATGTACTGTACACCTGATTTTTAGCAGTGTGAGTTGTGTGGTGCTCAGTTCTCTTGATGCTTATTATTGTGAGTGTGCACCTTATTATACTGCTGATTTGTAAATCTGTGATAGTATAGTGTGTACTACAGCACTGAAACAATGTGAGAGCACAGTGTACTGTGTTGCTGATTTGTAAAGGTGTGAGATTGCAGTACAATGTACTCCTGATTTGTAGCAGTGTAAGTGTAGTGTATTGGACTGCAGATTTAGAGGTGTGAGATTGTAGTGTACTGTACTGATAATTTGTAGCAGTGTGAGAGTAAAGTATAATGTGCTGCTGATTTGTAGTAGTGTGAGAATATAGGGTACTACTGATTTGTAATAGTGTGAGAGTGTACTAGAGTGTATAGCTGATTTGTAGCGGTGTGAGAGTGTAGTATACTGTAATGCTCATTTGTAGCAGCATCAGAGTGTAGTGTACTGTACTGCTGATTTGTAGCGGTGAGAGAGTGTAGTATACTGTAGTGCTCATTTGTAGCAGCATCAGAGTGTAGTGTACTGTACTGCTGATTTGTAGCAGTGCACGTGTTTTGACTGCTGAATGGTTCCACTAGAATGTTACCAGGCTCATGAGAATGTAATCATGCCAACCAGATGTGAATATAATGAGGGGAAGCGATGCCTTGCAAAGGAAACGCCCTCCTCACTGGAAGGTAAACGGGCTCCCAGGTCTGAGCTGAATCTGGATTCCGGGCGGCTCTTGTGAGGATAAGAAGGCCGCTGGAGGGGAGTGCGGCGCCTTCTTTAGCGCACCTCTTGATGTATGCCTGGCAGGTGCTTCCCCTGCAGACTCTGCCGAATTTGTCGAGGCTCTGCGGGCAGTGTCGGCATGCGACAAAGGGAGCGGAGAGACAGAGTCACTGAAGGGCAAACACAGGCACAGAGGCACACTCGGGAAGATACAGACACAAGTCTGATCCATGCAAATAAAGCTTTCTTATGGGTTTTGGGGAGCATTTATGTCGGAGTGCTCCGGTTGTGGTGCAATGCTGATGCAAACGGCAGAGAGGCAGAGTAACAGAGTCTGTAGAGTCACCAGCTTCTAGGTTCTCGCTGCGTGTGGCGCTTTATTGGGACTCACACTGGCCGTTCTGTGTTTCATTCAGGGTATGTACAGCTGCTGCAGCTTCGAGGATGAAACGGCCCCTGCAGGAATCAAACCTTCCCTGCCCTCCCATCACCATGCTGCCATGGGGATCCCTCCACCCCAACCTCATGTCATCACGACGACCGTGGCCAACCCTGCCATCGCCATGGCACCACAGCCGCAGCCACCGCAGCCATCGCAGCCACAACCGCAACAGCAGCAGGCATACAAGACCCCTCTACCAGGATCCCCCCCGGCAGTCGCACATTCAGGGTCGGCCCTTGGGCCCTCAAACACAGCCATCTTGGGTGCCCCTCTTCCATGTTCTACGTTCCTTCCACGTCCCGACCGGAGGCTGGCTGTGGTCGACCGCTGGAGGATCCCCAAGACTGCTACAACCAATCAGATGGGCGTAAGGAGTGGAATGCCGGAGATAGGGCCCTACCCGCAAAAGGTGGCTCCAACCTGGGCAGGGGCAGGTGCTGGGGGATTGGATGGATACAAACGGTACTATGGCCCAATAGACCCTGAGGGCTTGGGCCCTTGTGTGGACCCCCAAGGAGCTGGCTCCCAGACCCCGAAAACAGCCCAGAGGGGCCACCCGCAACCTCCTCCAGCTGGTGTGGCGTTCTACCAGGAGAAAAGTGTGGATCATGGAGGGGGGAAGAAGGTGGTGGTTGGTGGCAGTGGAGGAGGTCAGGGGAAGGGGGTTAAAGGCTTGGGCACTCCCCGGCTGCAACCTAAAAGCCAGGCACCTGCCCCCTTGCCCCCTAATCCCCCCCTACCACAACCCTCTCCCCCTCTCCCTTCCTCCTTCTGGAGAAAACGACGCCCCAAGAAGCCAAAGGACTCTGGAGGACCTTTGTATGAGAATATCCTTCCCTTGGGAAGACATGGGGGAGGACGGGATGGGGGGAGAAGGAGAAGCTGCCACTCCCCCTCCCTGCCACTGCCTGTACCTGTTCCCCTCTCCCCCACCTACACTCCTCCCTCTCCCTCACCTTCTATCCCCTACACCTCCACCTCTAGCACCTCCTCTACCTCCAGCTCCTCTACTTCATCTTCGGCATCATCTTCCCGCTCCACCTCCCCTTCCTCCACTGCCTCCTCAGTCTCTTCAAGAAGCACCAGAGATCGGGAGGAGGCGATGGACGAGGAGGAGGATGAGGAGATGGAGGAGCTGACAGAAGAGTCTAGCCTGCTGCTGGGGCATGACCGGGAGCGGTCACTCATTTCCCCTCGTTCACTGACCCATGGGCCCCCACCTCCTCCTGTTCCTCCACGCAAGCCCCGCCCACTCAGGGGGGAGAGGGAGCATGGGCGTGACAGAGGCGGTAGCCAGCTAGCCCAGCTTCAGGAGTGGTGGGCCAGTTGGGGGGAGAGGGAGAGAGAGAGGGAGCGGGGCGGAGAGGTGGCGGATGCTGCAGAGAGGAGGCGTGAAAAGAAGTGGCGAAAAGAGAAAGAGAAGGAGAAGAGAAAGAAGAAGAAAAAGAACAAAAAGAAGAAGAAGAGAGAGGAGAGAGAGAGGGAGAGAGAGAGGGAGCGGAAGAGACATAAATTGAAAAAGAAGAAGAAGAAGGCACTGAAGACAAAAAAACGAAAGAGTATTGTGATGGGCAGGCGCTCCGAGCCAGAGGACGGGGACATTGAGGCGGAGAGAGAGGGGGACGGGGATCGGGATCGTGACCGGGATCGAGATGGGGGAGTGGGACCGGGCTATACATCCTACCCTGCACAGTATCACGGCCTGAGCAGGGAGTCAGCATGGGAAGGGGACCGTGAAAGAGGGAGGCGGGAGGGGGAGGGCGAAGGGGGAGACAGGGAGAAGGAGGAAAGGAGCCGGGATAGGCGCCCTAAAAGCTCACGTTCTCAATCCCGACACCGGGCTACTAGCAGGCGCTACTCCAACCTAAACAAGCTTCCTGCATCCGTTAAGTTCTGGGTGAGCGGAGGCAGCGGTGGGGACCCGAGCCCCGATGGGCCGCACTCTTCTCTTCATCCTCTCCTCCCATCATCATCAAAGCGTCGCAGAAGTGGGGGGAGCGAGAGGGAGGCCGGAGGCAGGGGGGCAGAGAGACGGCCGTTGCTCCTGCATTACGAGAGGGGCAGGGCCCACACCAGGGAAGGCCTGTCTTTTCATGAGTGGGACTCCGAGGAAGATGAGGATGAGGAGGAACTAGAGGAGGAGCGGGAGAGGACAGAGGAGCGAGGGCGCAGGGGAGGAGGGCGGAGAGCTGTGTCAGAGTCAGAGAGGGACAGGGCCAGGGCTGAGGACAGCTACTCTGACGAGGGCTCCTCGGGAGAATTCGGCCAGTTTGAGCGGTACTGGGAGGGCAGTGTCGGTGGGGGCGCTTCGGGAATCGGAGGAGGGGGCTGGTTTTTTGGGACCTATCCCGCCAGGGAAAAAGGAGGCAGCGTAAACAGTCGGGACGACTTCTTTGTAGGCCGTGGAGATGCATGGGGGGCGAGTGGAGATGGCTGGGGCTCAGGTGGGGGCATTGGGTGGGGTTCGGGGGGTGGGAGCGGAGGGCTGGGATCACAGTGGCCCCCCCTGCCCACAGCCCTTCCGCCGCCACGGAGGTACTGGTCTGTCGATAAGCTCCCGATGAAGGGGGACAAGAAGTTGAAAGGCAGCGGGAAGGGCAAAGGCAAAGCGCGGAGCCGGGAGCGGGAGGCGGCCTGCTTCTGCCAGCACCCTCACAGCCGGACGCGCGCACACCCCAAGAGGGCCGCCACCTCTTCCCACAGCCAGGAGGAGCTGCTGCCCCACTCACACAGCTTCAGCGGCGGCCCCCGGCCCAAGCTGCCCCCCAAACCAGAAGCGAACCAGGCCAAGTCCGGAAGTCAGTCCAACCTCAGCACACAGCCCACTCCCATGAGCGAGCACCCTCCTCAGCCGGCGCCCTCCCCTCCGCAGCCTCTCATCCCTGCCCTCCCCTCATCTTCACTTCCTGCCCCATCGTCCTCTTCCCTCCCAGTTCCCATCCCGCCGCCCCCATCGTCCTCCCCGCCTGTCCTCTCTCCCACTACGGGTACCTCTCAAGGCTCCGCCGTGGCCACCACCAGTGCCAAACTGCAGTATCAGAGACTGCGCTCTGTGCCCCAGCCGCGAAGGTTCTACTCCCCACACCTGCCTCTCAAGGCCAAGAGCCTGTGCTCCCGCAGAGGCTCCGCCCACTTCTCCAGCCTGGAAAGTGAAGTATGACAGGAAGCGTGGTGGGCAGACGCACACAGGACCGCAAACCTTGTTTATATAACTTATGAACTCGACTGAGGGAAAACATGCACCCCGCTCAAATGAAAGAGATGCCACGTCTGTTCTCCAATCAGAACTTAGAAATGCGATGTCATCCGTCCTTTTATCCAGTCAGAAGCCTGGATGGTGATCGCAGGTTCCGTGAGCAATGATGTCACGTTTACAAAACGAGTCGCTGTTCTACGTTTACTTCGCTCCAAAAATCCCACAATGGTGGGTTTACTGGATGTCCATGCCGCTGCTCTGCCTCTGCGCTGCTCCTCCAGCTGCAACACTGCAATCGCTCACAGTAACAGTCAGGGTGCTATGGATTGGGAAACCCTCAGAAAAGCACCGGAATGGGATGAGCTTTAGTCCCCCATCCTCAAATCCCCTCCTTAGCTAAATTATACTGCTGCAGGCACCTGTTTGTCTACAAGAGCCTGCAAATTTTTAGGTGATTTTTTAAAATAGAGAATAAACATCACCATTGAATCAGTGGTTGCCAGCATCCCGCCTCATCTTCCGTGATGGCATCTACGGTCTGTGACACCATCACGCTCTCTGTTATAGCCTCTATCTATACGGCCAGCTGACACCTGCTTCAGTGGTGTTACCCCGGGGCTGCCATCCGATGGGAACGAGGACAGCAGCGCCCTGCTCGCTAAAACCATCTTGCCCAGACCAAACGCTGGTTTGGCAGGGCTCTGAGTCTCCGCACCGTTCCGGAATCGGAAGTGGGGAACACTGAATATATCACTGTTACAAGATTTGTGATGATGTCACTGTGTTCAGAGGAAACAGACTTGAAGAAATTAAGAAAAAAAGTGATGTAGCAATTTAAATTGATACTACTTACCTTTTTTCCTATTCCCATTTACCAGTTACCTTCTTTTAAATTCTATATCTGTCTCGCTCTCACTGTGTTTGTATTTTAATAGCAGGCAAAATCAACTGTGACTGATGTTATTATGGGTATGCCTAAACTTAACGCCTAATGTCACAGAAGTAGTTTCATTAACTTTTAGTGGGAATTCCATGCTATTCGACAAATGAGCAATACTTCACTTTCGTTAATAAAGGGGTGATTTTGTTGGTTGCAGTACCTATACTTGACACTAGATGGCTGTGTTTTGTTTGTAGAAGTTAACGTAAAGTTACTAAGAGAATATCCTTTAAAAGCGTAATTATCATGAAACGCCACAAGAAGGAGACGCTGACCATATAAGTTAATATAAAATATACATAGAAAATAATCAGCCATAACATTAAAAACACTGATAGGTGAAGTGAATAACATTGTTTTTCTCATTACAATGGCACCTGTCAAAGGTGTCATTATACATTAGCTAAGTGAGCAGGCAGTTCTTGAAGGTGATACGTTGGAAGAAGGAAAATTTGGCATGTGTAAGCATCTGAGCAACTTTTACAAGGACAGGTCTTGTAGGGTGTTCCTGGTATGCAGTATCTACCAAAAGGTCCAAAGAAGGCCAACTAGTGACCTGGCGATAGGGTCATGGATGTCCAACGCTCACTGATGCACATGAGAAGTGAAGGCTGGCTTATCTGATCCGACCTCACAGGAGAGCTACTGCAGCACAAATTGCTGAAAAAGTTAATGCTGGCTGTGATACACAGGAATCCGATCACACAGTGCATCTCAGTTTGCTGTGTATCTACAGACTGATTAGAGTCTCCATGCTGACCCATGTCCACCTACAATGGGCATGTAAGCATCAAAACTGGACCATGGAGCAGTGGAAGAAGGTGGCCAGTTCTGTTGAGTCACAGTTTTCTGTTACCTCATGTGGACAGCCAGGTGTGTGTGTTGTAGAGTCGGTAGGGCAGTGTGATGCTCTGAGCAAAGTTCTGCTTGGAAAACTTGGGTGCTGGCCTTCATATGGATGTTACTTTGGCAGGTACCACCTACCTAAACATTGTAGCAGACCAAGTACACCCCTTCATGTCAATGGTATTCCCCAATGGCAGTGGCCTCTTTCAGTAATATAATGTGCCCCTGCTGATCTGAAAAAAATGTTCAGGAACGCTTTGAGGAACAAACAAGCTCAACCCATGGAGGCCCCACCTAACAGCTTACAGGATTCAAAAGATCTGCTGCTAACATCTTGGAGTCTGTTCCTTGATGGGTTAGAGCTGTTTTGGTTAAATGACGGGGACCTACACAATATTAGTCAGGTGGTTTTAATATTATGGCTGGTTGATATATATTAACTTTGAGGTTCAAAAAGACAAAGACAGTAACCCAATTAGTGATCATGGTCCAACAGTCCATCTGTTATCTAAAACAAATTTCATTGGAAGATGTAAATACAATCTTAAGAGTTCCTTTATAAATATTTATGAGCCACAAGCACTAATACAGAAAACAAATAAGAAAGAAAACAGTAACGTCAGGGACAATTAGGGGTGTGAGTTATCCTTAGCCATCTCAAGGGAACTTCACAGAACATACAGTTTAAAAATTAACTGCGCTTTTAACAGACAGTCCGCCTTGATTATCTTTAGAGTTTTTTTCTTTTATTGCGTCACGCCGATTAGTACTAGTCTTCGCTTGAGCTGGTATTAGATTTATTAACCCAGTTATTGGTTATCCGTTTGCACAATTAGATTACAGTATCGAGCGTTTAGGTTTTTCATATCTCAGTGGATCAGTGTTATATTCGGTTCTGAATGAACTGATTTTAACATGGAATAAAATTTTTCACTGTGACCTGTTAGCGGGTTATTTACATGCGTATGACCATCGACGGCATATTGGCCATTAAAACGTCAGTCACAGGAGAAATTGCCCCTCTAGTATTTAAAGTAGCTTTGACATGATGCAGCAAAGCAAAAGTGTTTCATGTAGCATTTTGGAAGCCGTGTTAATTTTCATTGGGGGCATTTAAACTGCAACGTAAATGGTTTTGTGTATGCATGTTGTCACAGACCAAGGGTATCGGCTGCCGTTTACATCAATCTGTTTATTATTATTATTATTATTATTATTATTATTATTATTGGAATATTCTAAGTCTACCTGCAGAGTCAGCGTTCTGGTCCCTTCGCTTCTTTTTTATGGTTATTTAGCACACAGAGAGAACCTAAGAAGAAGCATTAATGTTAACAGAAATGGCAGTTGGCGGCGTTACTGATGTTTCCGTGCGTCACCGGCTGCTCCTGTGTGAAGATGGGACGGGACCGGCCACCTGTCGGGACGGCTAGTGGCGGCTGCCCGCGGCTGTCCCTGCGCACTGAGGCGCCCTCAGGCGCTGATACGCTAGTTTGTGCCCGCATGAGTAGGACTGAATTTTACACCCTATAGCTTCATTTTGCTGAGAAGAAAAAAAAAATATATATACTACGTTTTTGAGAATGTACCATGTTATACTGTGATTTTACCTAGCTATTTTACTGATGGTTACATTAGATTATCGGTTACACATTTTTGTTCATTTATCTACACAAAGATGTATATGTACAACTAAATATATATATAAATAGCTATATATATATATATATAAATATAAATATGAATTAAGTTTGGTATATTTGGAGGAAGTGTTAGAGAACTAGTTTTAAACGTTTTAGCTTTGTAGCAATTCTAGATAAAGAAACCGTTTTTGAATATCAATGCCTCCTATTTGACTGTGAAGACATTAGTGCCTGTGACAAAATAAGACGATGACTAAGTCTCAACTCTCTATCTCTCCATTTTTATGTATCTACTATTTGATTTTATTTCAGTCTATACTTAGCTACCTAATCTATCGGTTCGTCTTTAGGGGCTATAGTTTTATAAGTTATTCCTTCTATAAATTGATCTTTCGTTTGTTACCTATGAATCAGTCTATTGGATTATGCTATATTTATCATTTTAAACGTGGACATACGGTATGATTGTATTTTTTTCTTGGCTATTTACTTCTTTTTAACCTCTCTCTCTGTCCTTCTGTCCCTCACTTAGCAAAAAAATAACAGAGACCAGTAGATACTGTGTTTTTTGCTCCTCGATCGATCGCCCGCGGCGGCTAATTAACGATGTAATTAAACGATATGATTGAAGTATACTCGACGACCACGTCACTGTAGCGGCAGTCTGGGCTGTACCGTACTGTCTTGCTCCAGGCTGCGCCACGAAGTGTTAGATTACACCGCGTGTGATCTGGGATCATAATGTAGCAGCCCGTCCCACACTGTGGTATACACCATAGCAGCGCGTTTGTCCTGGACCCTCCCCCAGCCCGCCCCAGTCCCCATCTCTGCTCTGCAGGGGGCGCTGTCCTGCCCTAGCATGGACGTGACAGGGTATGTTTTTAAGAGCATAACTTCTCATTGCATTGTAGCAAACTGTGCTGTATTTTGCCGTGAGATATCGTATGTTGCTCAATTGAAGGACCTATTGCTGTAGCTCTGGGACAGCAAGACGTATTACTGTACTGTAAACAGAACCACCCTAAAGTTTTGATAAAAATCTTCCTTTTTTTGTAACCTATTATTTGAATCCACTTTGTACCCATAGGGGGCGAGGGCGGTCAGTGGAACCCCCTGCATTTCAGAGAGGGGACTGACTGGAAGCCTCCCCCCTGATTTACCTGCTGCGCTCTCCCTGTCCTCTCTGGACCTCTCCGCAAGCTCTGCAGTGTCATGCACCATGCAATGCTGGCCGCGTCACTGTACGCATCCTCCCCTCCTTTCATGTGCACCTGGCTTCACTATCGGCTGCACTGCATATCGCGTGACAGCGCCCACTACCTGTGAAGGGCGGTGTCGCGCTCTGAGGGCTGTCTGTTTCATGATTATACCCTTTTGTAACCCTTATGCTGTTTTCTCGTTTTAACCCAACATGCGCCGATGAAGGCGTGAGATGGCTGAAAACGAATCCAATCCGTGGTCAGATTATATCACAAGATTGTGGTCTTTCAACTTTGACCTAGGAAGTACAACATTGGCTCACCAGCTCACACCCAGCACTCTTTCAGGCCTGAGAGGCAGGTCTGTAGGTGCTATGACGTGCTTCAGGTAGACCAGGGGAGGCCAAAGTAAGCGTCGTAGGTACATTGCGCCAATCCCATGCTTTCATGCACGAGACGCATGTTAACCAATGTGTCAAACAGCATAACGGCTACCCTAGTCATCCTGTCATGTTAACTGTGCTGTACTGCAGAAGGGCCCGGAGACTGGAGGACTGGGTCTTGTGTGGAATTTACAGTGCTGGCACCCATGTTAATTGGATGATGGGCTTGATGTACAAGCCACCACTGTCTGGAGACCTGGGGGTCTTTGTACCGTACAGTCCAGACTGGTCCATTCCCAGATATTAGTCAGCTCATTTCTACATTGTCTTGGGTGGGTGGGTGGGTGCGGGGGGGAGGCAGTGCTGAAACTTTCTGAGAATTGCTTCATAAAGTCTGACTATCTTTAAATAATTCACGCCTGCTGTTTTTTCTGACCTCGCTTCCCCCGCTTGAGTGTTCTGCATTTGTGTGTGTGTGTGTGTGTGTGTGTGTGTGTGGGGATGTGTGGAGGTATGTACGTCCATGTCTGGTTCTCTCGTCGTTCTTTAAATGTTCAGCAATTCACCTTAAAAGGACCGACGTTCTTTTAAGGGTGAAATGAGGCGTCTTTTTGTCTCTGACACTTGGACATGAGCAGCCGGGTGCCGCCTGTCTCCTGGGCGCGTGCACCCCCACCCTCGGCCTGCCTGTGCTTGGGGGGGTGCTAAACGTCGGAGGGGGGTCACTGGTAGGAATGGACCCTCTCCATAGCATGTATACTTACACACACGGCTGCTCAGAGTCAGATAGCGAGGCCTGCCTTCGCCGCACATGTATACAAACTCGAACCCCTGCCGGGCCATGGGATTCGGGCTGTGCTGCTGTTCTGGCCAATGTCTCTCTCCCCCCCCCCCATTCACGGCCTGCTGTCATAGACACTGGAGAGCATGGACACAGGTCCTTTGAGTCTGGCTGCTCCCAAGGTTTCTTCCTAGGGAATTTTCTTTGCCACTGGGGGCTTTGGGCAGGGATAATGTGAAGCCCTTTGAGGCAATTTATTACTGTGAAAATGCTCTATACAAAAAATTAATTCAGTTGAATTTAATTGTAATGGCTGAAAGTCCTATGCAGTGTCAACAGTTTATACGGCCAAGTCTTTTTTTCAAGGAAAACTGGCAGCGATTGGTTCCCATGAACTAATAATCCATAAGCTGCTCGAACACAAAATTTGTCTGAGGAATCCATATACTTTTAGATATATTAACTATATTAAGCTCTGTGCCAAGCTAAGTTAAAATTGGTCACATATTTACATATTTTCAGTGTCATTTATCCATTTTAGATTAGTCTGTAATAAAAGCATGCCATGTATCTACTAAAGTGAAATCACCTTGCAAACAGTGTCATTCATATGCTGTGGAAAATGGAAGAAAAACTGTGAAAAGCATGCTCTTTTGGAGGGTGGTATTCTCTGATGGCGTCATGACAACCGTCTCTGTCTGGCCCGTGGATCATCTGTTGTGTAAAGATTCTGGTCCAGGTGTGAATACGGAGAGGTGGTGTAATGCAGAGACACACATTACTGAGCTGTCAACGCTCACCCTGCATCACACATGTGTCTGGAGTCACTGAGGGCATTTCTGACGTGCGTGCTCCCTGCCACTGAGGTGGATGCTACACCAGGAGCTGAAAACAGGCACCCACACGCACATACGCACACGTGGTTGTACACGTTCACTCAGTGACACCATTTTGCTCTCTAACAATCTTGCTAATTATAATTGTTAATTAATTCTCTCACCGTGTCTTCATCAAGAGACTAATAACCTACATTTTCATTAATTAGACCTTCAGCCCTCTCTATCTCTCTCGCTCCCTCCCTCAGTCTTTGGCTCTCTCGCCCCCCCACTCCTGCTCCCCCTCTCCTGCTCTCCCTCTCCTGCTCTCTGTCCCTCTCCTGCTCTCCCTCTCCTGCTCCCTCCTGCTCTTTCTCTCTCTCTCTCCTGCTCCCTCAGTCTCTCCTGCTTTGTCCTTCTCCTGCTTCCTCTCTCTTCTGCTCCCTCTCCTGAACATTCTCCTGTTCTCTCTCCCTCTCCTGCTCCCTCTTCTGCTCTCTGTCCCTCACCTGCTCCATCTCCCTCTCTTGCACTCTCTCCTTCTCATGCTCCCTTTCTCTCCCTCTCCTGCTCTCCCTCTCCTGCTCCGTTTTCTGTTCCCTCTGTCTCTCTCCTGCTCCCTCTCCCTCTCCTGCACATTCTCTTGCTCCCTCTCCTGCTCTCCCTCTCCTGCTCCCTTTTCTCTTCCCTCTGTCTCTCTCTGGCTCCCTCCCCCTCTCCTGCTCATTCTCCTGCCCTGTGTCCCTCACTGCTCCCTCTACTTCGACCTCTCCTTATCTCTGTCCTACTCCCGTTCCCTCTCTCCTGCTCCATCTCGCTCTCCTCCTCGCTCTCCTGATCCCCCCCCACACCCTGCCTCTGTCAGAATCTGTCAGCACTCACGTCCCACCTAAGTGCAGCTGACTTTTCCTTCACATCACCTCTCCCAGCACCAGTGTCAGTGGATCTCCTCCTCTACCCGCTCACTGTGGAACTGCTCCTGCTCGGCCCCTAACCGCTGCTCTTCACACTCCCAAAGCCATCGCCACCTGCCTCTGTTTACTCCCGTGCTGCAGTAAGATTTACTAAATCTTATCTTTATTGCTGGCATCAGAGTAACTTCTTGAGTGGGGGGGTGAGGTATTTTTTTGGCTGGCGTTAATTAAAATTCATGGACATCTTACTTCAATGCTGCCATAAACAGGTTTAAAAATACCCTGACTCCTGACCTGGTACCTCCCACTGTTCCTATAGGAGGTGTCACTTTTGCCAACATAGGTCGTCTAGTTTAAGATGTGACACCAGCTTCTGGTGACATTAAATGACAATTTTTGTCTCTGTCCCCCTTCTCTTGCCTCGCTCACCCTCTCTAGAGAGAGGCAACCCAGATTTTAAATGAATCATTGCCCATTCCTCTCTCTCTCCCTCCCTCTCTCTCTCTCTCCCTCTCTCTCTCTATCTGTTCCTCTCTTCTCTTGGTAAAAACTGAATCAATCTTGGAAAGAGAATATCACTTTTTCTCTCTCTCCTCCGATCATTTGTTGTTGGTAACGGGAAATAACGCTGAACTCTTTTGAATCGTCATTCACTCTTGGAAAGCGACGGTCTGATACTTTTCCTTCTTCTACTTGTTGGCAAGTTTTTCCCTTTTTCTTTTCATCTTTCTTTATTAATTAGCGACAGTGATAGGAAGCAAGCTGACATTTAAAGGGAGAAAGATATAGAGAGAAAGAGGATTACAGGAAGAGGATCACTTTGGTCTTTGATCAAGTTGTCAGCACACAACTGTACATCCAGGTACTGTTTTGAGCACGGTATCATTGTCTGTCTACAGGGAAACTTTTATTTGTCATATTCATTTAGATTTTTATGGCTTTAAACAGCAGTGGTTTTTTATCATTTCGTGTGTTTGCATGCATTTCCTCTGTGTTGTGTTTTTTCATGTCTGCATTTCGGTTATGTTCTTATATTCAATTGTCCATTTTTAGATTCATTTTTGCCTTTCTACCAAAAATATTTTTATTTTATTGTTTTTTTTTGCAAAGTCTGTTTTGTTTTTGTCAATTCAAACACTATAATTCTGCATGAACTTACATATCAAATGGAATTTTTAAGATAAGATAGCATTAAATATGATGGGTACCTCAGAGGGGAAGAGCAGGAGGAAGATTTAGGAGAATTGGGTAAAGCGAGTCCGGGGAGGGCGGGGTTGTGAAATAGGTTAGGAGTTGATCTAGTCATTTTGTGTCATGGGGTCTCAAGGGTCCCCGTTAACCTCTTTACCTCTACTTCTCTCTCCATTCTCCACCCCTTCCTGCTTCCTCTCCCATCTCCTGCAGCCGACATGTCCCCCCCCCGCCCAGGGGGGGGCGGGGGGTGGTTGACATTTTCAATGGGGCCCCAGAACAACAAACCCACCCCTGATCCTACTTTTTAAAGTTT
>JABFEB020000132.1:2241000-2254234 GCA_019775895.2 Stomatorhinus ivindoensis
GTTCTGTTTGCTTGCAAACACTGTCCTGTGTTCTGTTTGCTAGGAAACACTGTCCTATGTTCTGTTTGCTTGGAATCACAGTCCTATGTTCTGTTTGCTTGGAAACACTGTCCTACGTTCAGTTTGCTTGGAAACACAGTCCTGTGTTCTGTTTATTTGGAAACACTGTCCTGTGTTCTGTTAGCTTGGAAACACTGTCCTGTGTTCTGTTAGCTTGGAAACACTGCCCTATGTTCTGTTTGCTTGGAAACACCGTCCTGTGTTCTGTTTGCTTGGAAACACTGTTCTATATTCTGTTTGCTCTGAAACGCTGCCATATCCTGGTGACTCTTTCTGCTCAGCCCCCGGCTTCATCTCTACCTTTCTTTCTGCAATTTCTCCCCCATCTCTCCTTTTTCTCGTCTTCACACTCTCCATCCTTCTGGTCACCTGAATGCTTTGCCTTTATCTTTTTGTCCCCTCCTCCCCTCCTTTTTATCACTAGTACGCCTCCCTTCTTCCATCTTCTGCATGAAATATGCTGACCACTTGGTTTCGAGGCTGTTGAAACAGCACTTTTTCAGTCATTCGATCCCCCCACCCCCATCCTGGCTCTCGGGGCCCAGTGTTGGTGACTATAAAGCCCTCATGTTTACCCCCCTCCTACCCCAGATGTACTGTAGTGTGCCCCCATACCTGCTTCTTTTATCAGCGGGTTAGTGCACTGTGCCTGTGGTCAGATGGTTAGTGGTTTGACCTCTGACCTCAGCAGAATACTCACATCTCCACTGGGCCCTTAACCGCCTGATATGCTACAGGGACACCTGATAATTGGGTCCTGTGCTCAGACTCCAAGCTTCTCTCTCAGCCGTATATATGTGTTTGTGTCTCAAAGGGGAGCATGACAGAATAAGCATTCAAATTCACGTGTGCTAACAGCAAGTAAAGAATCATTTTCACAACTTTTTTTAACCATTTTTCTTGCTGTTTTCTGCTGTTCCTTATATTATTTGCTGAATGTTTTTGTTTTTTTCCTTTTATTCCAAGCCCCTCTGACACTGTCATAGTTGTACTAGGAGAAAACCAACATGAACAAATACACTCTGACCTCTCTGAAGAGGAGAGGGAATGTGAGACAGGCAGGTAGTTTGTCCCCGTGTTCCTGGGGACATTGAATCAATCTGTGGTGCCGATGCAAGAGCTAAGCTGTTAGCTGAGGCTCATGGTGTACCGGTCAGTCTACGTCCTTTATCCTCACCTTAGCTCAAGAGCTAAGCTGTTAACTGAGGCTCATGGTGTACCGGTCAGTCTACGTCCTTTATCCTCACCTCAGCTCAAGAGCTAAGCTGTTAACTGAGGCTCATGATTTACCAGTCAGTCTATGTCCTTTAGCCTTACCTCAGCTCAAGTGCTAAGCTGTTAGCTGAGGCGCATGGTTCATAGGTCAGTCTACGTTCTTTATCCTCACCTCAGCTCAAGAGCTAAGCTGTTAGCTGAGGCTCATGGTTTACCGGTCAGTCTATGTCCTTTATCCTTACCTCAGCTCAAGAGCTAAGCTGTCAGCTGGGGTTCATGGTTTACCGGTCAGTCTACGTCCTTTATCCTTACCTCAGCTCAAGAGCTAAGCTGTTAGCTGAGGTTCATGGTTCATAGGTAAGTCTACGTCCTTTATCCTCACCTCAGCTCAAGAGCTAAGCTGTTAGCTGAGGCTCATGGTTTACTGGTGAGTCTACGTCCTTATTCTCACCTCAGCTCAAGAGCTCTGGGTAATGACTGCAGGAATAAGGTTGTGAGTACTAGCATTTGAAATAAGGTTTCTCTGCAGGGCTGTCAGACTCAGAGAACTGGAGGGACTTCAAAATAGAGATGCTGCTCTGTCAAACCGAGAGCAACCGGTTGAGGTGGTGTGGGCCTTTTACAAGGATGCCGCCTGGTCGGCTCCTGAGGGAGCTGTTCTGGACATGTTCCCTCCAGGCTGGGGACTGGGGGCCGACCCGGCACATGCCGGAGGGACTATAACTCCCAGCCTGCTTGGGAATTTACAGGGATCCCCTGGGACAAGTTAGAGCCTGTGGTTTTGGGAAAAAAAGCGGTCTGCTCTGCCCTGCTTGGCATACTGGTACTGTAGGGAACCTGGAATAGGGTATACATAATTTATTTTTAAACATTAAGTCTTAAGGCTGACATGTACGTCTTTGGAAAGATACCTGTCAATGATTTTCCCTGAAAGCAGTTCAGTAGCGATCACAGCACTGCACCATGATCCACTACAGCACTAAATTCATCTCTGCTGGTATTGTGAAGATCGCTGCAAACGCGCGTACATGGAAATCGCAAAATGTCTAATATGCTAATAAGGCGCGCATTACACTGTCCTCTTCCGTATAGGTCAAGGTTTGCGCGTAAGTTGCTATTATTATCGTTGCTAAAAATACAGGATTTCCCCACCACAGTTCTAAAAATAGCTATGTGGGTTGGGGGGAGTGTGTGTGGCAGGAGCGGAAAAAGACCCTGCGAGAGAAAGGGGATAGCAAGGACTGAGAACGTGCCATTCTAATCTTCCCTGGTTAATACATGTACAAATTAAAAAATATATATATTCATTATAATTATCTGCTTTTGTCATTTTCGGGTTATGTGCTGAGGAGGAATATGTTTATATTGTGTAATTTGATACACAATTTAACAATTATTGGCTGTTTAATTTATAGCATATTTATATTAAATCCATGTCTACTATGGTCCGGTAAATTAAACTAATTCTAATGTGTGTGTGTGTGTCTTCTTGTACAACATGCTGTTTGCGTTCTCAAAAGTTTGGATATTATATATTTTCTCTTTGTTTTCTGTCAATTATTCCCATATTTTCGAGGGAGAATATGAAGAATGAGCGTTGGCGCATTAAACACAAGGGTGATACTGTTTCAGAATATTTGACTTTATTATTTTTTTACTTTCTAAATTTCCAGTCGTCTCTTTATGTTTGCCACGCTCAGTCAAGTCACCTTCTTCATTTATCTTCTCCCTCCTATTTGCATTCCTCTACCTTGTCGCTCTCAAGTTCTCCTCCGTTTCTTGTGATTTTCTCTCATGTTTCCCCTCCTCTCGCTCGCCCGTCTGTGCTTATTCCCCCTTTATATTCTTGGTCTATAGTATGGCTTCTTCGACTAATTCTCCGCAGTGCCGGGAGAGAGAGATAGAGGAAGGGGGCGTGTTACGCGCACACGAGAGAGGGAGAGAGAGAGAGAGAGCGAGCGAGAGAGAGAGGGAGTAGCAAGGAACTGCAAAATCCACCAAGCGTCCCTCAAGCGAGGGTCTCGGCATTTCTCAGCGAGCACACCATTCAGAGGCTTTCCTCTAAAGGTGAGGGCAGGATTATTTTTTATTAACTATTTCATTATTCCAGTTGATATTCATGTCTCATTAATCAATGCTACATTAATTACACTGTAAGGGGTATATATGTGCAGCACATTTATTAAATGCCCGTTTATCAGGCTGTAGAATGTCGGTAAATGGAAAATATGTTGAACATATTAGGTAAAAAAGACAGTATTCTAGGCACAGATTTGGCATATAAATATATGGATATTATACCTGTTTTTCACATCAGGAATGAGTCGCTGTGTAATAAATTTCCTTTACGTGTTTTATCTCGCTTCTATTCCACTATCCGTCTTTAAGTACGAATGTGACAGGAGGTTACTGAACAATTAATATCATTCATTGTTAAGTTTATCAAGATCGCCACGATTTCCTTTGTAACAAAACTGGCTCTTCCGCATTTGCCCTTAAACGAAATGGACATGAGTACCTTTGCAGAGAGATGTTATGAACACGGTGTGAAATAAGTGTGGCAATGGAGGCTATTAGAAGATGAGCTTCTGCATGGAGCACAGGTTACTTTAATATCTGGTGCCAGGCGTCAATTTGTGTGCGTGTGTCTATCTGTGTGTGTGTCTGTGTGTGTGTGTGTTCGCGTGTTTATGCGTGTACGTACATTTGTGTGTGTGTGTTACATCTTTGCATGCTTGTGCGTGTCAAATGCTAGTTCTCGTTTACTGCGCGTCCGATTTTAAGTTTGTCATTAAAGCCTGCTGTGTGTGTGCGTGTGTGCGTCTCTGTGTGTGACCTTTGCGTGCATATATGCAGTTTTTCTTTACTGTGTTCAGTTGTGTTTGCTTTATTGCCGTGTGTGGGAGGGGTCAGGTTTATTATAATGTTTTAACACTTTCCAGTATTAACACAAACTAATCGTGCGTACGGTGTCTATAGTTATACTCACCCCTATATTTGGGCCAAGGTCTTTCCCGAAAGTAGCATCCATGATATTTCTGGCGATTCCTTCGATTTCTTCTTCTTCTTCTTTTCTGTTTTCCCCTAGCAATATCTGACCTACCGTTTTCCTTCATTGACCTACGTCTCCTGACAGACGTATTTAATATATGACAAATAAATCCGCATCATTCCGATGTCCCGCATGACACTGTAAGGCTGCCTAGTTCACTGTGGGAGCTGACAGGGAGCCATCATAAAAATAACTAATAATAATAACTTTACTCCTAAATATAGCAAACAGAAGGTTTATTTCCAAGATTGTAACAGTTCACCTTTCATATCACATTACTGTTTACCCTTTTCATTTCTAAATAATTAATAATCGATTATTATTAGATGATTATATTATTATATTTAAAAATTTGTTTTATTTATATTTTACTTGGAATTATTGTGAAGGTGAGATTTTGTTTCATATGAAAGAGACCTGTAGTAGTATTGTTTAAAGACGTACGCTATAATTCCTGTGTGAAATCGACATCTCTTGTTACGCCAAAATTTGCCAGAAAACCAAAAGCCCTCAGACTGTGAACGCGAGGCAGAGAAACGGCCGCGTTCGCTCTCTTTTATTCACCGACTCATTTCGTCAGAGCTTTTCAGCACCACCGAGGCGAACAGCTCCAACATCTCAGACAACACCCCCCTCCATGCTTCTTTCTCCCAATGTTTTCCCTCCTAGCTGTTCCTCTGACTTCTGTTCCTCCCACACAAAGCACTGTTCACCATTAGTTTACCATTCACTGGAAAAGAAATGCGTTTTTTCCACAAGGCTCTAGGGACAAGTTGCAACTGTTTGCAGGTGGTACTAAGTGGCAAATAAGCTTAATTTTGAATACTTATGTAATTTATAGGTATATGCATATATATCAACACACACACAGACAGGCAGACAAACAGACAGACAGGCAGACAGACAGATGACTGCCCCAGTATCTGTGCCTCTCCACATGAAGGACACTGATGTTCTCGATTGCTTCATCAAGAAGGTATTCCTCCAGCTTGTACCCTGGTGTCACTGTGGCATCGTCGCCTGCGCTGGACATGCTGACACTTGCTGGCATTCTGGCCTCGTGCCGCCGCCGCCGCTGTCTCTGCCGCCTGCTCCAGCGAGCGACTCTCTACACTCACGCGTCATGTCACCGTGTGGCGGCTTCTCCTCGCAGCGAGACAGATGGTCCACACCAGTGTTTACACACTGAAGCCGGAGCCCAGCATGGCGGCGGGGGAGCGGCGCCCCCCAGCGGTGACGGTGCTGACGGGCTCTTCTCTGCCGCCCCACCCCCAGATGAGCTCGTGCAGCAGCCGGGCGCTCACGCTGCTCTCCTCCGTGTTCGGGGCCTGCGGCCTGCTACTGGTGGGTGTGGCCGTTTCCACTGACTACTGGCTTCTGATGGAGGAGGGCATCGTGCTGCAGCAGAACCAGAGCCTGGAGGTGAAGATGGCGCTGCACGCAGGCCTGTGGAGGGTCTGCTTCGTGGCAGGTGAGCTCCTCTCCTCTCCGCCCTGCCAGTCTGAACGCTGTGTACATATGCAGGTGTTTGTGTGCCGGTGTACGCGCAGGTACTCATGAATGTGTGTGCATGCATGTACTTGTGTGTGCAGGTGTGCGTATGGTTTTGCATGTGTGTGTATGCAGGTTCTTGTGTGTGCTTGCATTGTGTGGTACTCGCGCGTGTATATGCAGGTGTGTGTCCATGTCTTTGTGGATTACACTGAAAGCTGCACTCTCTCTTTTTACACCAGGAAGTGAGAAGGGGAGGTGTGTCGCTTCTGAGTATTTCACCGAGCCAGAAATCGAGATTACCACAGAAAACACAGCGAATATACTGAGTAAGCATGTAACTTCCTTCTACCTTTGTTTATTTAGCAAGCGCTTTTATGCAGCACGACAGAGAATGGAGATAGCAGGGTTAGCTGGTCCTTAGAGTTTCTGGGGTGAAGGGTCTCGCTCAGAGGCCCAGCACTGAAATCACTTTGCCATCCACAGGATTTAAACAGGCAACCTTCCCATCACAGACACAAGCAAATACATTTACTGCACCTATTCCCTGGCACTCAAGCTGAGTGAGGTGTACATATTAATGTCTGTGCATGTGTGTATTATATGATATATATTAATGCTCATGTCCTACTGGATTCTGAGGACAGTAAAGTCACTCAGAGAAATGATTCAATAACATTACAGTAACATCCTACAGTAGGTAAATGTTATTGTTTTATTTATTGTTTTCGTCTCTCATTTTATGTAAATGTGACTATTGCATTTCTGTTGCTATTACTTCAGATGGTCCTGCAAAGAATGTACATAAACATAAATACCTATACACAAATACATATTTATTCTCTCATGAATGATTAGGTAATTGGTGTTTACAGTGTTCTGTATCGTGCTGAAACAGGAGTGTCAGGGATATTTTTGAGAGACTAATTAGAGCTTCTTGGATGGACCTGGAACAAATTACAATTTCCCAGTAAAAAAATGGAAATAGTTTCATAATATTCCAGTTCATGCTATCTGGGTGGTTTCTAGGAACCAGTTACACTCAGATAACGAAGTATAGATTTAGCGGTAAGACTGTATAATACTGTTCTGCAGTTAACAGGTAAATATGCAGGAAGTAAGCAGCGACAAAGGAGTAGTGCTTCATTAACACCTAAATTAGTACTATTAACTACTAAGGAATTATGCTTAATTACTCAATAGGTAATAGTGAACTAATTATTATAGTAGTTCACTATTACTTCATTAGGAACTATTGAGTATTGCTGGTCTCTGGGAATTATGTACTAACTATGGATTATTTATAACTACTAGTTAATTACTCATCAAATGAAAAGTGCTTTTTTTGGACTTTTCAGGAACTTACAGGCTACTGTTCTCAATGATTTTTGCATTTTTTCCCCTTTTGGAATAATAGGCTTGTTTCTTCCTACTTGTTTGTATGACATACAACTTATTCTACAAAATGCTACTGCCTAAAATATGTATATAGTACCTACATTTTCATTATTTACCTCACTTCAGTCTGTGTGCCAGTGTTCTTCAAACTGTGCTTTGAAGTCCAGCTGAAGGGATGGTCAATCAGAGACCCGAGTTTTAGCACATGATGTGCTCTATAACATATTGTTGATCTTTGCTAAACATTTAGAAATTAATGTATGCATTTTAAATAAGGAATGAAGTCTTAATGATGACCTAAATAAAACTAATTGTAACTCATTAGTAATGATTGTGGCATTACTGACGTCTTCCATAGGAGTTACTAAAGAACAAGAACAGTATTATAAAGTGAAACTCTGTAACTTATTAGTAACAAATGTGGTGTTACTGAGTAAGCTTCTGTTTCACAGACATTTACTGAGTTCTTTTTAAGGGGTTAATAAGAACAATGAATGTTAACATAGCTGATTTTCTTCACTTAAACATTCATGTAACGCTTCATGACACAACAGCACAAGTTCATTTTAAACATGTAATTTGAAGCACATCTGTGATATATTAACATCACAACTTAATTTTTAAAATCAAATGACTTTACATTGATTACACATCCATCCCATTAAAACTATTTACACAGGGTACTGCTTTCTGATGTCATGTAACAAACGTCCAAGTGGTCCATCCTTGTGCTTTTGGCCATTTTGGTTGAATACAACACAAGAGTGAGTGTTTGCATCCAGTTCTATCTTTGGTAAGATGGGACACTCGTGCAGTGTGAATGGCTGTGAATATCAACTTTAGAAGACAAAAAAAATGCATATTCAGTAATATATTACTTAAACAAAAAACATCTTAGTTGCCTTTATGAAAATGCGAGAGCAAACACGCATGAAGGGAGACATCGTGTTGAGAGTGATCTTCTGTCTCACCGCTGCGACCCAGGCCACGCGGCTCCCTCCTCCACTATCTGCTGTCCACATCCTCTTTTCCAAGTGGGAAACCAAGAAAATATCACGTTGTGGTCCACCTTTCTGCCATTTCTACCATGTGATTTAGTATGACAGCCTTTCACGCAGCACGAGTTTCCCATCTTACCAGAGATACCTGTAATGCCGGACACAAATGCTCGCTGGTTTTCCAAAAGGACAAGAACGCCAAAAATCATTGAGAACAGTAGCATATACATCCCTGTTAGTCCAAAAAAAACACTTTTCATTTGACGAGTAAACTAGTAGTTATTAGAAATAATCCATAGTTGGTAGATAATTCCTAATGAGACCTGCAATACTCAGTAGTTCCTAATGAAGTAATAGCGAACTACTATAATAATCAGTTCACTATTAGCCATTGAGTAATTAAGCATAATTCCTTAGTAGTGAATAGTACTAATTTAGGTGTTAATGAAGCACTACTTCTTTGTTGCTGTTTACTTCCTGCATTTTTACCTGTTAACTGCGGAACAGTATTATACAGTGTTACCGATTTAACTGCATCTTGGGTTTTTTTGCCCTGTGATGGACTGGTATCCCGTGCAGGGTGTCCCCTGCCTTGTGCTCTGTGACGAACTGGTGTCCTGCTAGGCTGTCCCTTGCCCTGTGATGGATTGGCATCCTGGCAAGGGTGCCCACCGCCTTGTGCTCTGTGTTCCTTGGCATCGGCTGCAGGCTTTACTCTAACCCTTTACTGGATAAGCAGTTATGCAGGAGGGAGGGGTGGACATTGGCTTTTTGTCATTCTGTGAGAAGGTGCGTGTGTTTCATGCCGTTTCCACACCGTAATCAGAAGCACAGATAGGGCTCACTGCTCTGGCCTTTCTCCTGCTTTCTGTCAGAGATGGTGCGGACAGCTACGCCCTTCCCCATGGTCTCCCTGCTCTTCGTCTTCACTGCCTTTGTCATCAGCAACATCGGACACATCCGCCCCCAGCGCACCATCCTGGCCTTCGTCTCGGGAATCTTCTTCATCTTGTCAGGTAACTACAGCCGAATTGGGAACAACCTCAACAGTTCTCTCGGTAAACACCTGCATGGCAGGATAGCATTTTTTAGCCAACTGGCTGACGACATATGCAGTGATTAGTTAGCAGTCACTAGTCTAGTTGATGTATTGCTAGTTTTGTGAAATGTTTGTGTTTCCAAATGAAAAATATTGGCAATTTTCCCGATATTTACCTTTAACCACTAAACATTTGTTATACTTACAGTAGGAACCAGATGAATACCTTCCTGTTTATTACCACCTCAGTCCTAACATTTTTTTAAATTGTCACAGCTAATCAGTTTTTTATGGTATAATTCACAGGTAACTAGCTTTCTTTCATTCTTAGTTCCCCCCCCCCAAGACATTCAGGCCATCCTCAATACACTGTACACATTGACAGTCTTATTTCTTTTGTAGATAGACTGCACTGGTCTTCGCATAAATTTGATTGTCTATCAGGTTGTCCAAAGTTAGCAGTCAGGTGTTCAAAAGTGATGGGGGAGAGCCCACCGGGGACAGTGGCTCCTGGGACCCTTAGGGTGGCCCTACATTGTCAGGATCATGGGTTTGAATCAGACCACAGGCCCGTCAATCCGACGTGACTCTGCTTGTGTGTTACTAGCGTTTTCAGCCAGGTGAACATTCCACTCAGCCAGAAAATTAAAGCGTGTTAGTGCTCCGCAGGACCTGGCAGCCTGTCCGGACCCTCGCCGCCTCATAGCCTCTGCTTTTTGCCTGTGTCAGGCTCTGTCAGCTCCCACTGAAAGCGAGGCTGCACAAAACGGGTAGGCGGTGCTGAGGCAAAGCCACAGGCTCCCGGTGACGTCACCGGGCCATATTGAAAGCCGAACTAAGCCGATGCTGAGGATTTAACCATCAGTCCGGCTGCAGATGGAGTTTAACTGCTCTTTACCGCTAATACCAGCATTTTAGTGTCAGCACTCCGCTGCATTCTGCCCTGCGGGGTCCACAGTGAGGGCGACTCCTTTCCATCCAGATACAGATATAAATGGTAACAGTCATCATTTAATGCTGAAGTGACCTGCACTTCACCTGCATCAGTCACACAGCGCGTGCGTCTCACACACACACACACACACACACACACACACACACACACGTTTCACTGGTGATCTGGTTCCCATTTTCAGCTGCACTCACAAATGTTTCAGCCTTGTTTTGCTGCACATCGCAGCTGCTCATGCATGCGTCATTTTATCCTCCTGATTCCAATATCTTTTCTGTGGCATTCATCTTATTATTGCCTTTCTTGCTCTCACTCTCAATATACATAATGACTCTATGCAAGCGGGACAGCGCTGGAATTCCCTCAGCGATTACCTACCGGAACATCTATCTGTGTGCCACTAGGAAAAGCTTCAGAAATAAAGGAAACAAGAGGCGACCGTCTTTTTATTTAAACAGTGAAAATCATGCTCACTGCCATAGTAGCAGAGCAACCTGCATTTGTGTGTTTTACATTTAATTACTTTCATTTAGCTTGAATCTGCGATTCACTGTCTTTCCCAAGCTATGACTCTGAAACTTCATTTGGGAGTTATGGGGCTGCGGCTGGCTGCCCGTGGTCTGAGCCCCACATGGGTCTGTCTGTTTGTACCCCGGGGAAACGTAGCTGACCCCGAACTGTCTGAATAATGTAGCATTAGTGGCTGTGAGCAGCAGTGGGTAAACAACATCTAAAAGGCAAAATAAGGGCTGTAGGTCCGCAGTGCGTGGCCAGCAAACAACAGGCCATTTCTCACACAGACACACACACACATAAACCCATGTTTGTATTTATATCTTAATGGGGACTCTCCATTCATTTCTATGGCCATAACCTTAATCTCAACAATGACAACCTTAACCCCTAGCCAGCCCTACCCCTAACCATACATAAATATCCAAACAAAATACAAGACTTTCGGCATTTTTGGTTTTTTGATTATAATCACAGATTTTAATAAAATTGAGTGGTGACCAAAACAATGGTCCCCACAACATCAAAATAACAGGTTTTTATCACATTGTGTGGACATTTGGTTCATGACCCCTACACGCATGAACACACACACACACACACACAAACACACACACCTGCACAGTCCATGTATTCTTTATGGGAACTCTCAATTCATTTCTATGGGCATAACCTTAATGTGACACACACAGATTTGACCGTTTAGAGATGCAGGTTGCATAGCTCAGTCCCCCAAGCTATTGGGTTACGGGGCCTCCCTCCCTGAGGTCCTTACCTCCCCCCGAGCTGCTGGCTTACGAGGTCACCCCCCCTGAGGTCACTCCCGTACCTCTGACCCGCTGGTTTCTGGTGTCACCCCCCCTGAGGTCACTCCCGTACCTCTGACCCGCTGGTTTCTGGTGTCACCCCCCCTGAGGTCACTCCTGTACCCCTGACCCGCTGGCTTCTGAGGTCACCCCCCCTGAGGTCACTCCCGTACCCCTGACCCGCTGGTTTCTGGTGTCACCCTCCCTGAGGTCACTCCCGTCCCTCTGACCCGCTGGTTTCTGGGGTCACCCTCCCTGAATTCACTCCCGTACCCCTGACCCGCTGGTTTCTGGTGTCACCCTCCCTGAGGTCACTCCCGTACCTCTGACCCGCTGGTTTCTGGTGTCACCCCCCTGAGGTCACTCCCGTACCTCTGACCCGCTGGTTTCTGGTGTCACCACCCGTGAGGTCACTCCCGTCCCTCTGACCCGCTGGTTTCTGGTGTCACCCCCTCTGAGGTCACTCCCGTCCCTCTGACCCGCTGGTTTCTGGTGTCACCCCCCCTGAGGTCACTCCCGTCCCTCTGACCCGCTGGTTTCTGGGGTCACCCCCCCTGAGGTCACTCCCGTACCTCTGACCCGCTGGTTTCTGGGGTCACCCTCCCTGAGGTCACTCTCGTCCCCCTGCAGGGCTCAGTCTGGTGGTGGGGCTGGTGCTCTACATCTCCTGCATTAACGACGAGGTGATGAACCGCCCCCGGGAGCCTGAGCAATTCTTCCACTACCACTACGGCTGGTCCTTCGCCTTCGCCGCCAGCTCCTTCCTACTGAAAGAGGTTAGATGGCCATCCCTTCCCCCCCAAATCTGCCTTAAAGCCCGACTGGCTCGCACTGTAATCCCAAACTGCCCTGATACAACCTTTGATTTACCGCTAATCTTACTCATAAAATGCTTCTGAGATGTATGGCAGCACATTGGGAACTGGACTCAATAAATTGCATTTCAATTAAAATAACAAATTAATTTAACAGCAATACACATTCCTGCTCATGGAAATAACTTACCCTGGAGATCTTGGACCTCCGTACTGGAATAATATTACTCGAAATAGAAACCCCCTGACACAAATACACGCACACACACACACACACACACACACACTTCCTCTCTGTCAGCATTATTATGGTAATGAACTGCAGTGCCCCACAGAGCTGGCCAGCCTTTCACCGACATGTTGCTCTCTCTCGACCCTGCAGGGGGCAGGCGTGATGTCGGTCTACCTCTTCATGAAGCGCTATGCGGAGGAGGAGATGTGCCGGCCGCACCCAGCGCTCTATCGCCCCCGCCTGTCCGAGTGCAGCGACTACAGCGGGCAGTTCCTACATCCTGAGTCGTGGCCTCCCACGCAGAGGGGGCGCAGCGCTTCCGAGGTCTCCAGCGACATCTCCATCCAGCTCAATCAGACGACCCCCCCTGCACCCCCACCCAAGAACAAAGCCCAGCAGAGCACAGCCGCCTCCCTGGGCCCCCCTACTGTCGGCTACCCGCTGCCGCCCGCCTACTCTTCCCATTCTCACACCCTGCACTCCACCCACGCCACCTCCATCCCCGTCAGCTCCACCCAGACCCTGCCCCTGGCCATGCCACCCTCCTCAGGGCCTCCGCCCCGGTACCCCACACACCTGCGGATGGGGGCTTCTCCCTGTTAGGGCAGGGCACAGACTGGGGTGTGACACGGGGGGACAGTGCAATACATAAACTCCACGGGG
>JABFEB020000132.1:2257298-2271625 GCA_019775895.2 Stomatorhinus ivindoensis
GGCGGGGTACATGAAGGTGGGGGTGGATTCTCAGTCTTGGGGCTGACATTGGATTACTGAGGAGAAGCGAAATGAAATACGGCGATTTACACAACCCCAGCGGGGAGGGTAGCTCTCTGTGTGATGGAAAACTCCGGTTACCTGAATGTCCTTCTCCAGGGGCCATGTTTCCATATTTGGGTTCAACACGTAAACATATTTAAATGTCTAAGGACATTTATCAAAGTGGCTTTCATGCTGGGCTGTAAATCTGTGGTGGGGCAGCCGCTCAGCCAGAAGGGGGTAGTGAGGACGGGCTTGGGAAGGCAGCGTGTCGGTGTGTTGTGCCAGTGTGTCGCTTCGCCATGGAAACTTGGACGTTTCTGTAGCCAAACTCCTTCTCGGCTCCCTTACACATATATAAACACATAGGCAGAGAACCTGTGTAAACCTCTAAATATCTATATATACAGATGGGCCAGATAGCCATATGACCAGTGTGGGTCATGTTTCAGGTTTTGGGACGAGACGACCACTGGGGTTAATGTCAGTCTGATCCCTAACCGATGGGGTCCTTCTGACTAGCTGAAAGATGTGCACTGTGGCAAGAACATGCAGACCATCGGGAGGTAAGAGGACAGGTATGTCCTGGGCAGTGCCAGGTGTGGGTGGGGGGGAGGGCAAGTTTGTGCCAAGAGGCAAAGTAGGGAGGGGCATAGTTTAAATTCAGGGATTATGTTTCCCATCTACTTCAGCACTATGTACTCTCATGAGTAATGTGCTAATTTTAGAGGGGGGTTGTTTGGTAGATAAGTGGGAGACGGGGAGACTGGGAGATTTCAGAAGTGGAAGAGAACATGAAAAGTCCGTGGAAGGTGAGATTTAACACAGAAATTGGAGGAGGGTGTTACTGAACAGAAAAAGAAGAAACTAAAACAACATTCAAGTCACTTTTTTCCAAATAAGTTAAAACTGAAACTGACTGACTCCAGATTTTGTTGAATAAGTTTATTTTCAGTATAATCCATGAATAAACAGAGGGACAGACACAATACCCACACACATGCTTACACACTGAAAACATTTGTTACAGGTTTATTATAGTAAGAGGCATCCTGCATATGACATGACAGAATAAAAGCCCTTAAATATCATTCCCAGAAGATCACATAGAAAAATAAGACACCCTCTGCCATTCTGTGATTCAGTACCAAGAGTCAAAAAAAGGAAAAAAAAAATATATGCATGTATATACATTTTTCATTTATTTTTCAAAACACGGGTGGATGCAAAACCTTAATATATAGTATATAAACAGCATTTGCATGAGTAGATATTATACAACAAACATTTTGTCAAAGGTTTATTTTCATTTTCCATTAAGGCCTCAAAGTGGTTCCCAGGGAATTGCTAAGTCGTACAACTTGGTGTTGTCTTGTGTCACCATCTGCATCTGTTGCTGTCAATGTTCCAGGACAAAGTCCCCGCGGCAGGAATGGCGAGCTCTGTTCCCCAAGAAGTGCGATACTTCACAGCTTCTCAGGAGAGAGCCAGTCATCGCTGAATCACACAAAAGGCCGAAAAGCGCACTACGCCGCCAGAGCCTCATTAAAATGTTATGTGTCGCATTACGAAACTGTATGTGAGAGTAACGGTTGTAATGTCATCTACCCCCAGAAAATATAATAGACGTAATAATAATAATGCTAAAAATAATAATGAAACTCCGTGTCCCTGATAACACAGATTACACCAAGATAAGCAGTGAGAAGATGGATGGATGGATGGATGGATGATGGATGGATGGATGTTTTTCCTCATTCTTAAATGGTATAGTAGATGATAACACATGTAAAGTCAAACACAGGAAATAAAAATACTTGCATATGTTTGTGCTTCCTTGTATTTCCAGGAGATTGTAAGACATCGTTCTGTAGGAATGGGCTAAGTCATAGTCCCATTTTCTGCGCAGGTCTAACTGTTTATTCACATTGCAAAATACTAAAGTGTCAAGAAATTAATGTAAAGCCTTAGTTTTTCTCTTTCCTACTCACACTGAATTTGGTGCTGATCGTGTCAGATTCTCTGCATAGTGACTCGCCGTCAGTCAAGTTTTTTTCATTACTAGTACAAGAAATCTTATTGTACTTGTAAATGTTTGTAGGTCTGACACCACCAAGTCACTAGGTGGCGCTTGTATTTTGGAGGACGCTATTTACAGGGTGTGCCAGGGAGGAAGAGCATAACAAAGAGGATACCACCCACGATGAGGACAGCTCCTGCTGACCCCACACAGGCCACGGAGGAGGAGAGCTCATGATGTAGCGGGACTGACTGATTGCTGCCCAGAAGGGAGAGAACCGACTGGTGGAAGACGATAAGAGCCACCAAAAGCAGGAGTCCTGTCAGCGAGATGGAGAGAAACGTGTGGAATAAGATGGAGGAACTCAGGGATTTGCTGACCCCAGTCATATATTAGCAGTGAGAGATTAGCACAGCCTACACTCCATATACCTACATAATTAAGACAAACAGCAAAAGATGCATCGTGAAAGCATCAGTCAAACATAATATATCTCCAGGAGGAGATGATTATACATGAGGAGATGTCCCCATGTCCCTGACTATACATAACCAGTCAACACACACACAAGTAAGATGTGCACCTTTCTGAAAGACAGTGCTGCAGCACATCTCAACCTTAACTTTGAAATGTCTAATTACATGAGGAAGAAAAGCCTCCAGCAATTTGAAATGTAAAATATAAAAGAAGGTCGAGCTGTCCTCGCCTTTTGGTGCCATCTTCGCGTTGCGCGTTCAGAACCAAGCGAAGCTGCTTGCACTGACATGCGTCTCTCTTCCCATGTTGCGCTACGTCTCACCAACACAAATCATGTGCAAGCAGGCAGTCTTAAAATTGCTGTGGGGGGGGGAAGTGCCGACGAAAAATAAATACCAGGCCTGAGGATTTATCTAGCACTAACGGCAAGGATGTTGACACCACAAGCAGCACTCTCTCTGCTGGGAGGTGGAGGGGGGGCAGGTTAACAAGGGAGGGGCATTTTTGGAATTTTGCAAAACCTAGGGATGGCACACCCCCCCCCCCCCCTTAATCTGTTGATTAAAGGGCGATTAACAAGATCAATGACACAAAGCAACGTTCACTTTGATGTCACCTCTCCCAGTTAGGGTGACCAGCAAATCGATGTCAGGTGGGACAGTATGAGCGAGGACAGGATTTGTGAACGATCATTTCAACTTAAAAGACCTGCATTTCACTTTTCTGGCTGTGTACTGATTGTTCAGTCTCCTACAATCATGCATTTGTCAGTAATGTTGCTGTGAAACATTTCAATCAAGGAAATGAGCCAGTAAACAAGCACAAGAAGAACTTTACTCTTTAGCCAAACACAGGAGCCGTTCAGTTTTAAAGCAGTTTGTGAAATCCTAGTGTCCCCCTGACATGGATTAGATGGACACCCTACTCCCAGTGGAACCCCTGAATCTCCAGACTGTGCCTCAGTTCTCACCTGCGACAATGAAGCAGAAGGAGGCGGACTTCACGAAGAACTGCACTCCCTTGCTGAAGGCCATAATGATGCACGTGCATCCCATAGCCATCATGAAGAAGCTGACCAGAGCCAGGGAAGCTGTCGTCATGTTCAGACCTAGGCGGGTTACACAGAGCTACAGATCAGCATCCGCAGGAGGGAACATTGGCCACGCTGACCGGGAGACGGGGGAGAACCAGGCACTGACTTACTTTTCGTGGTCGTCCTCTTAAAAATAACGGCATTCTCTCCCAAAGTGAAGAATCTGAAGTATGTGCAGTTTGATTCTGGAATAAGAAGATGGTCAGATATGTTATTGGATGGTCTTAAACGAAAATGTTCATGATCTCCAAGGCAGATTACAGCAGTGTTGTCAGTGCCTTACACATCTAGAGGTCAAATATAGCTCAGGAGTGGGGGCTGCCTCTACCTTTGCAGGGGCCATAGGCAAAGGGTATTTGGGAGCCCCCCTGCCAAGAACTCTGATGATGATTTCACTTCCTACACAACACAAGTATTTTGTGGGCAGAAGGCAGCTGCCTATTTGGCTATTGCTGGAGCCGGCCCAGCTGAGGACACATGCATAACACACATCCACATGCTCACTTTCCCTGATTCCTTTGCATCTTGACAGTTCCGCTCTATATTTAGATGGAAAACTGTGAATTAGTCCACTTCCAGTGTACAGTGATGTCTGGCGAGGTTCGAAGCTCAATAGAGTCAAACACAAAAGCCGCCAGGTTGCAGACCTCCACACCATGGGTGATTCCCCCCCCACAGAAAGAACCAACAGTCTGAACTCAACTCTGTGGATGACAGCACTCAGAAAGCAGGATAAGTGCTTTCACAAAACAAGCTTAATATAGCTTCATGCAAGTTCCTGTCCTTAATAGCGTTCTAGATTAGGATGTTTTATTACTTGAGCCCTTCCGCTTGCCATATATGGCACCGGGAAATGTAACTGCTATTAACATTATCAAGTTTTAAAGCCCATAACGCCTAACGAGAATATTCTGTCATTTCATGCAATGCTTTGGTTACAATTGGTCTTGCTAGGCAAACAGTGACAGTACTGTCTATGCATAGATCTATATTTCACCATCTTCCCAGATCCCCCCCCCCCCCCCAAGTTTTAGTTGTAATTAGATGAAATGATTATTTCTCTTGTCACTGCTGGCCAACTGCACACAGCCACTGCCTTTTTTTCACACGGCAACAGCGAGTGACGTGAATCCAGAGCACACAGTCATAAATGTGTTAAGCGAATGGTGTCATTATACAGCTTTTTGAAGAGTGTCATGCACAACCTAGTTCTGTAATTACTGCATATATAAACCAGAGCAAAATGATAAATATCTTGGATATGGATATTTAAAGTGACATTTAATTTGAACTGTAAATGTATTTCATTTATTTATTTTTTTGGCTAGATAAACTGTTTGGTATCATTTTAGAAATTATATTCTTTAATTAATCTCTTTCTTAAGCAACTAGAGGATTTTAGAAATTCCAAATATGCAAAAAATAAAGCATTTAAAATCACCTCACAACAATTTGTCAGAATTCGATATTTTACAAATGAGACAGTAAATGAATATAAAAGAAATCCTAAGTATGTAGAATGCATTTGCAAACCATCAAAAGGCAAAATCATAGCAGCAAAGCTATAATAAATCTCCATCTGAAGGTTTTAAACTGCTTGTAATTATCAGTTGGAAGACGAATACATGGATGGATGGATGAATGGATGAATGGATGGATGGATGGAGTTTCAAATAATATTCCAAGAGAATGTTTTCCTGTTCTTTTAGTGGCGGGGATAATAAACTGTAAAACTATAGATATAACCCAGTTTTCAGGGTGTACAAATGTTTTTTCAAGTTGCCAGGATAAACTGACAGGAGACAGCCAAGAATACAAATGTTTCCTCCTGGCTGTGGGGCGAAATACACACAAGTTACCCTCTTTTGTAGAGACATCCATTATGAATCAGAATTGAAGTGTTTACTGGTAATGTTATCATGTATAATTTTCTAGAAAATAAAGTGCTTTATTTTCTCTAACCATTTATTTCACACACTCTAAAATTAAGCTTTATAATTGTTTTAATTATAAATTATTGACTTAGTGTTTAATTTAATTTAATTGAATTATTTAATTATTGTTTTTTTTTATTTGCAGAGTAATTCTATTCCACAAGTTTACCCCTTTGACAGATATACATCTATTTTTATATATTTTTTATATTTCCTTACCCTTGTTTTTTAAATACACATGTTCCCTCAATTCATGTTTGCTCTCTCTAATTTCAAATAACCTCTGAAAACAGTTAGGAAGTAAGTTATTTTGTGCAGTATATAAATCAACTCACAGTCACAAGATTTCAAAGCATGCAATTTAATTAATAGTGCATTGCTTGCTTCATAATAATCTGATCTATTTAAATTCTTATAGCTTTTTTCTGTAACAAAAATTGGATTTGTGTTGGTTTTGTATTTGTTTTCCCAAACCTCCACAGTAACGTATGAAACTATTAGAGAACAATACAGTGTATACAATGAAGTCTAATTCAAGATATCTTTAGTTTAATATCATATTGTATAATATTGCAATAGTTTTAGACATTTTAGTTTTTACATTATTTATGTGTGATTTCCAAAATAATTTATGATCAAGTTTCACTCCTAAAAATACATTTTCATATACTCGTTCTATTTCAATATCATCGATCATAATTTTAACTTGATTTTTGATTTTTTTAGTTAACAAAAATGATCAAATTTTTTTTTGTTTTTTGTTTTACTTAAATTTAATGCTAATTTGCTAAGGTGCCTCTCATTAGTCCCATATAGGTATGCTTACCAGTCTTATGTTCCCCAGTCAAGTCATTGACGTGAAACCTTCCTGTTTCCTGTGCTTTCCCTTGTTCTAGTCCTCCCATTTCTGATCCCCTGCAATCCTATTTTTTTAACTGTCCTTCAGCTAATTCAATTAAACACCTGCCCTCAAGTCCTTCATCCTTCAAGTCACGACAAAATGTAATGCCTTTGTATCTATTGTCATGTAAATAACATCAGTGACCTTCTGAACACATCTTCTACAAGTCTTCATGGCATTTTTAGCAAACATGCCATCACACACAAAACATGCTAATTATTTTGGATATAATAATCCTAAAAAAACTAAATCCTAAAAACAGATGCCAGCCCTTCACTGACTGAATTGACATCACTTTAACATTTCTAACCTTCACCAGCCCATCAACTCTCATAATGATACACTACCATTTTGTACCTCTATGCTAGACCCCTATAATGTGTCCATCCATTAGCCAACTCTCACAGCGAGCTCTACCACACTTGAGCCAAGGACTGTAATATATAATCACAAACACTAAACAACCATTAAAACAACCACTAGCACAGGATTGCCAATACTTATCCAAGAGTGTAATGAAGTTGTTCTTACTATCATTAATACCCATGCTACTACTGACAGAACCATAAACAATGCTCCTGTTACAACAACAATAGAAGCATAATTAGTAATAGTACTACCGTGTCAGTGATATCCAATTTTAGCCGTGGATGGATTGTTTGTGCTGTGTATTTTATTTTATGGGTTTGCAATTGACATGTGAATGCCGAGTTTATAGTGGGTTGTTAAAACAAGAGGCAGGCAGGTAGAGCTCATGTGCATTTTAACTGTCACCCCAGCATGCAGTAAGCTGCAGAAGCACACAAGCGCAACCGATACCTTGTCAAGTGTTTCTATTTAAACATTGGCATGCTAACAGTACAGCGAAGCGTCAGCCTTCGTTTCCGGCTCAGTGCTCCACTTCTGAGTGTTAGGGCATTTCAGCTGCTGTTGTAGATAACAGGACTCCCTGTGAAGCCGGCGTCTTATTGATCTTCATTGTAAACATTGTAGCCACGAAATTAGTGCCTTTGTTTGAAGACCAGCAAGCCGCTAGCAAACACTGCAGCTTTTCCTTCTGTTAATTTGTATTAAAAATTAAATCGGTCACTGCCACATATTCAGCTGTATCTAAAGCCTTCATATATGAAGAAGGCCTGTACTCAGATCAAGCTACAGGAAGCTACGTCTATTTTTCTCAGTAATACCTTTTGTGTGTACTGTGCAAGAATATACCAGTCAAAATGACCAGTTATAGGTGCTTTTTGACAACAAACTCATAACTGTTTCATTTTGTCCTTAAAAAGGGATTTAAAGATGAAATGTAATGAATGATTTGGCCAGAATGGTAACAATGACTTAAAGGGCAGATTAGAGCCTAACAATGTCACTGGAGGCCAATAAATTCCTGCCATGCTTTCACACTAGCCGTAATAATCCCTCCCCAGAGGGCTGTCATCCCAGCTGTGGGAGGGCAGTAACATGCAGTCACCTCCAGGTAGTCTAGCAGGCCCGCAGCTCTCTCTGTTGGGATTGATGTCATCCAGCCACAGTCTCCTCACGCAGCCCTTCCACAGCCCGTAGTGAGCCACCAGACAAGTCTCGTTGCCGTAGAACCTCTTGGGTGGGCCCAACTCCACCCAGTAGTCCGTGCTCACGCCGAAGATGGAAAGTGTGACGCCCACAAGGGCGACGAAAAAGACCAACTTGACTTTACCCCTTTGGCTTTCATTCAGCTCAGACTCTTGAGCCCTTCGTTTTCCAAATATCTCTCGCACCGCTGCCTTCCCTCCGCTAGCCCCTGCTCCGCCTGCACCCGCCGCTCCTCTCCCAAATTCGTCCTTCTGGATGAATAAACTGGACCACATGGCGACTTTGGCAAGGCTAGCCAAAGCTGAACTGGGAGGCGGGTCGTCGAGGATGATGGGTGCTGGTTAAAGGTAGGGCTTCTTCACAGGAATGACTACAAGAAAGAGGTGGGCTGAGGTGGAAGAAGAAAGAAGGAAGGGTTGAGAGTTTACAAAACAAAATTAGAAACTGGAGAAGTTGATGGATAAGTGTACTTTGTGAAAAAGCTAAAAGCTGCTTAGTAATAGAACCAGAAAAATAGATGGTCTAAAAATAATTTAAATGATTTGAAATGATTTCTTGATAATTTCTTGATAATGTCCAAAAACATGCAAAAATGATGGATGTATGATGATGGTGTATAAGGAGGGGAGGCAGGAGTAATGAGAGCAGGAGGAGTGAAGATAAATGCTTAGGGTCAGAGTAATCAGAGGGAGGGAGACATGAAAAATATTAACAAGGCCAGAGTCAGAGCTCAAGACAAAAATGTGGAAGGAGAGAGTTCTTGGGGTAAAAGACAGGAAGGCAGAGGCAGGTTTGGAAAGGGGGTCAGATTGGGTGAGAGAAATATTGAGGGAGGAGCAGAGTGGAACAGAGTCACCGGGAGGTAAAGAACTAAGCAAAATAAAAATCACAGGATTTAGGATGGAGGTGTAGGGGGAGCAGAGGGGAAGCAGAAGAAAGTAGTGTCACTGGGAGGTGAAGAACTATGCAAAATTAAAACAGCAGGAGGTGGGATGAGGAGTGTAGGGTGCAGAGGAGCAGAGGAAGAGGAGCAGTGTCCCCGGGAGGTGAAGAACTATGCAAAATTAAAATAGCAGGAGGCGGGATGGGGATGTAGGAGGAGCAGAGGGGAGCAGTGTCATTGTAAACAAGTAAGCAAAATAAAAAAACAGCAGGAGGTGGGGATGTAGGGGTAGAGGCCTGGGAGGCAGAGAAAGGAGCAGGGCCCAGGCTTTTCTTGAAAACCTTGAACAAAATAAGAGAAATCAAAACATCAAAAATTACAGCTAGTAACTTAAATTCCACCGCACATGTTTGCTAATGGAACTCTATTGAGTCAGGTTTTCCAGTGGATATTTCTGAGGGCCAAAATCGAGTCGTGGAGGAAATGTTATTAATAGTAGGATTCCTTTGTGTTTCTGCCTAACAGTACAGTGTGAGTCTAGCGTTCATTATCATGAAGTGACATTGCAGCTAACTTAGCACGGTGACCAACTGTGGACAACAGCCTTTCCGTAGGTGACACAGCCGTTAATATGGCACGGAGCAGCTGGCAGCCTGAGTGCTTAACACTAAGTCAAAGGCAGACAAAGGGGCCATTCCGAGGTATTAATGCCACATAAACAGCTAGGGCACTTGGAGAGAGAAGAATGGAGACTCATTACTGGAGTGCTATACCAACAATAGTGGTAGGCAAGGGAGCCAAATTATCACCCTTATCAAAATGGCAGATCGGGCAGGGTGCCAAAACTGGCACCCAGTGCGGAAGAGATCAATTATGCCTCTGGGTACTGTCACGACAGCACAGGGGTCTCACTGACCCGCACTGTACGCACACAACATGCGGCCGATGTTTTGACAAGAACACATCAAAGACTGAAGAGGACATAGACAGACTGCCGACTGCACATGTATCCATTTGTACTCCATCTAATTTTGAAGAACTGTAGGAAAAAGCAGTTAGCAGCGAACATACTAAGTGAATGTCAAAGTCATTGTTAATTCACAGATATAATCAATTGTATACAAAACAAGAAAAAGCCACATAATAAGCATAAAATAAGTAATGCATGGAGTATATAGTAGTACATTAAAACTGATATTTTGTTTATGTAATCTAGTTATCTATGCTTACAGTCAGTATATAAAAAAAAAAAATGTAATATATTGATACTGAAATATTATGATATACATTTACTTAGTGCATACACAATGTCTTTTTTTAATACTCAGATATAGTAGCTCTTTTTAATCAGAACATTTGCAGATACGAGATATTAATAAATTATCCAAAACATGGCATTTATTCAGAATAGCATCATTTTGGGGAGTGTGTTTCGCACTCTGCCGAGATCATTCAGCCGCTATAACAGTGAGAAGAGTAACCGCTGACCTGTTTGCTGTCTGTTCGGCCCAGAGGAGAAGATAGACTTGAAACTTAATGGAGGAGAGTGAGAGGGGTGAGGGGCTGTAGAGGGAGGAAGGGAGGGAGGGATAGAGAGAGAGAGACAGGGCTGGGGCTGAGGGGAGGATCGAGTGCTGGGGCTGGCGTGCACTCACATGTCTGCATCCACATACCAGGCATGTTTGCGTGAGTGTGCGGTGCCACCAGTGAAAGTGCAGTCTGTGTGTCCACGTCAATGCTCGCGTGTGCAGTGGAGTGTGTTTGTGCAATCTGGGTGGGCGTCGCACTGCATATGTCCATCTGTCTGTCTGTGTGCAGAACCAATAGCGCTGATCTGTGTCACTCTGCCTGTGTGTGTGTGTGTGTGTGTCCATTCTATTTCTGACATCCACCTGTTAATGACATTAGAAGTGCGCGAGCAGCAAAGAGGCCAGACATGCCTTGTAGCCTTTACACTGGGAAATACGGCAGCCGGCCGGGGTCCCTCTGCTGACTGCTAAAATCCCCATAATCGGAGATGGATGGAGCAGCAGTTTGGAGGCATTAGGCTGGAGTGCGGAGGACAGGATGGTTGAGGTTTTTCAGGCCCTCATCTTATTTACACCAAGTAGCCCGAGAGTGACTTTCACTTCAGCAGTACAAATAGAAATAAAATGGAGCATGGAAACAAACAGGGAACGAATCACAGGGGAAAAGCTCTCGAGAATCAAAAGGGCAGTTTGCCGTTTCCCCTTAAAGTGCTGCATTCTGCAGTGTCCATCGCAGGCACTGACCCCAGTCTGTGACCATGTCTGCTGTTCCCCCTGCATGCTGCAGTGTCCATCGCAGGCACTGCCCCCAGTCTCCGTTCATGTCTGCCGTTTCCCCTGCATGCTGCAGTGTCCATCGCAGGCACTGCCCCAGCCTGTGACCATGTCTGCTGTTCCCCCTGCATGCTGCAGTGTCCATCGCAGGCACTGCCCCCAGTCTGTGACCATATCTGTTGTGTCCCCTTAGAGTGCTGCATGCTGCATTGTCCATTGCAGGCCGCAGGAGTGCTGGACCATTTCCACTAACATGCATTTTCTATGTGTCTATTCTGTCACTCTCCTCACGTCTGATTTGTTGACTCGGACCCTGTTATCCATCATATACACAGCCAGTTCTGAGTCTGTGAGATTGATTGAGACATTACCCTTTTGTACTTGTAGAATGCATCTCATCTTAAGATCTTATGCATGCAATGACTAAAAATACCCATTAGATGGCGCCAATGCAGGCAATATAGTAGTAGAGACTTCCTGGATTCATGTAAAGCAGAGGGCCAGAGTTTATAACCATTTCATATCGGTGTAATCTGCAGACTCCTCAGGTCACACACCTTTCTGTAGAATAGAATGTTTATTTTCTTTAAATCTTTATCTTTTAATATCAGGTGCCGTCAAACGGCAGACGTCCAGCCCGAAACACAATGTACTACAGGCCACACTACTGATCTCAGTGGGCCCCCCCCAGCTTGGCTGATGAAATTTGGATCATAGTACAATGTGTATGTAAACAATAAATACAACAGGACAGAATAAATATAGGGGAAATTAATAAAAGATAAATAGCACTAAGTTGGAGTGATCAGTGCCAGTTCGGAGGGGTGAGCATTCTTGGGCACAGGTAGGGAGTCAGATGAGCAGCAGGGTGTTTAGTGGCCTGACAGCTTCGGGGAACAAGCTACTTCTGAACCTGGCAGATCTGGCTCTGGTACTCCTGAGCCTTCTGCCAGATGGAAGCCTTCAAAGGGACTCTTCTATGATGGTGGAGGCTTTGTGTTTGTGGGAAATGTCCTTGTTGCAGGGAGGAGAGAGATGTTTTTATTTGCTGTATGCTTCAGGGAAACTGAATTTACCTGCAGTGGAAATTGTCCGAAGCGAAAGAAAAACGAACATAGGGATCTTTGAATGTATAGGAACAAGATTCATGGCTAGTGCACTACTACAAAGATGGTGTGCACTTTTTTCATGCATAACAGACTAAATAACATTATGCTAATGCAAAACTGTTCAATATGCAGTACAGCTTCACAAACACTGTTGTATGCAGCATTCAGTACAGGTTCACATCACAAACACAGTTGTATGCAGCATTTAGTACAGGTTCACAAACACCACTGTATGCAGTGTGCAGTACAGATTCACAAACACAGCCATATGCAGTGTGCAGTTCAGGTTCACAAACATAGCCATATGTAGTGTGCAGTACATGTTCACAACACAGCTGTATGTAGTGTGCAGTACAGCTTCACAATCATCTTGCCATTATCATCTGCTCGAAAGAGGAAGCCTCTAAACTTAGAAAATGCCAGCCACACACAAGCTGCTGTGACCAGTCATGTCTCTCGTTTAAAGTGTTTTTGTAAGTTCATGTGTAAAGAAGAACACTGGAAGCAGGTTCCTCCACCAGTGCAAACTGGTCCCTGCAGTGGTGGTGGATGCATGACATTTACCATTTGCACTAAGCTGAAAATCATAAATGAAAACCCCAGCTCACTGTCATCAAAAATATTTAAACATCTGAAGTTCTTGTAGCTGGTTCTGTTTTGGTTCTCCCTGTAACTATGAGTAGTAGATTTTCAAGTTCCACCAAACGAGCTAACTCCACCTTCTACTGAGTGTGATCATCACAGACGGAGAACAAGGGTATAAATGTAAAAATACTGTGGCTAAGTGATACTCATAGCTTTTAATGGCACCACAAGAAGACAGATACAAATTTTACAGCATAATGGAATGTAGCACTCCTGCCTCACACCCGCAGGTTGACCCCAAAGAACAGAAACACCCCGTGACACCCAGTGCAGCTGCAGGCCCCTCTGAGGCCGAGCTTTTAAATTGCACAGCATAACCAACTTCCTCTTTACCAAATACTCATTCGAACTTTGAACTTTTCAATTATTTTGAAAATTCACAGCAGTGTACCTGAATGTTATTGTTTTGTATATTATTTCATTTTATACAACATTTTCATAAATGATAAGAAAAAAACTCGTGATTTTTCTACCATACTTCCTGAGTATCATGACCTGCTCGTCCAATCCTCGTGTGTGCCACGTCCCCTCATTACCTACACGTACTACCCCGATTGTGATCTCCTGTTTCCTGTTATTTCGGCTTGTCTTGTGTATTTAGTCCGCGTCTGAGTCCGTTTTCCCCAGATCCGTCATTAATGTTCGTCGCGGTCTGTCCTGTCAGTCCCCTGATAAACCCCGCTTTCCTGCATTCTCGCCTGTCTGCCTCGTCCTTCCCCGCTTCCTGCTTGATCGCCGACCAGCGATCGTTAACACTGAGTGAGAAGCTCTTAAAGGGAGTTGTCTTGAATTTTTTGCCAGTTTCAGAGCCTTGTAGGAGAAAAAGTATGTAAAGTATGACCTTGTATTTTAAAATTCTACAAACCTACAGCCATAGTCACAAAGTTTCAAAGCTATAGGTGTCATATCAAAGAAGCTAAGAAAATGGACAGATATGCTGAGCTGGCAAAATGCATAAAATGAAATAAAATTTCACAAGGCTGTAGATTCAAAACTACTAGAGATACAGGCCTCATACTTGTTATTTCTCCATAAGTTTGGTTAAGGAGCAACACTGACTTTTTTTCAGGGAAATCTAGGATTATGACTAGGGACCCTCTGGGTGATTTGATATGGAATGTGGCTAAATTTAATATTGTAAGAATACTTTTTAATCACTTTCTTCCACTAGAAGGGAACACTGTTATGGATGTGAAAATATGGAATATATATTTATTACCATACAATGGAAAAATTTCATAACTACATATTTGATCAAAACGGAATTGCAACCAAAACCAGGTCTCTTAGGCTGTTTCTGGTTTCTGTCACGGAGCAGCCCAGAGGAGAGCTGTCTGCATCACAAGGG
>JABFEB020000132.1:2302410-2312887 GCA_019775895.2 Stomatorhinus ivindoensis
GAGACCTAAAAATGGCTGTCCACCAATGTTTACCATCCAACCTGACAGAACTGGAGAGGATCTGCAAGGAGGAATGGTAGAGGATCCCCAAATTCAGGTGTGGAAAAACTTCTTGCATCTTTTCCAAGAAGACTCATGGCTGTATTAGCTCAAAAGGGTGCTTCTACTAAATACTAAGCAAAGAGTCTGAATACTTAGGACCATGTGATATTTCAGTTTTTCTTTTTTAGTAAATCTGCAACAATTTCAAAAATTCTTTTTTTTTTGCCTGTCAATATGGGGTGCTGTGTGTACATTGAGGAAAATAATTTACATGATTTTAGCAAATAACAGTGAAAAATTGAAGGGGGTCTGAATACTTTATGTACCCACTGTACATCAAGAAATTGAACAATGTTTACAGTTCATTTTAATGCAGCCAAGCAGCATTATATTCTACAAATTTGCATTTGTGGACAAATCACATGGCCAGAACGTGTCACGCCCTGCTCATCTACCTCATGTGGAATCCCTGTATTACCAGCTTGTTGTTGTTGTTGTTGTTGTTGTTTAGTCCAGTGTATTTAAGTCTGCATTAAAGTATGTTTCCCCAGTCCGGTCATTAACGGCAGTCTTTTTATAGTGTCCTAATTAAAATCCCTCATTCATGATTTCCCTGTACTGCTTCCCCGCTTGTGCCTCAGCGAGTGCAGGACAGAATAATTGTCAATGAGGCTTCATAGTAAATATATATATGGATTTTAGACCAAATATCTATGTAATGTATATTTTAAATATTAAAGGAGCAACAGAAAAGATGAGTGTTTTTTTATGTGTTTCTATTCTTATTATTATTACCACCCTTATGTATACACTTCACTTGTCTGGGTGGAATTTTGTAATCGATTTTTCACTCACTTCCCGTTGTCCGATTGAGCTGAAGTTTTGCATGCTGACGTAAAGTCAATGACAATGCATGAATCAATTAACAGATTTTCCACTTAATTGGTTGATTAGTGGTAATCAATTAATTCATGTTTTAACCCTTTGATTAATTTAATCCCAGGATTAAGATAATCCCAAGAATAAACTGAGTTATGCTATTCATTTGCCCAATTAGGTCCGAAAATTGACTAAGCAAAATTTTTCAGAAAAACTCAAACACAACAAATTTCAGCTTGCTATGATAATTTTCTTCCCAAATATTTACTTGTAAACAATCGAGTTGGCATTGAAATTTTTGCTAATTGAATTTTTTTTCGTACATTTTTCTGTCGACGTAAAGCAAAAACCCGCCAAAATCGCCCAACTTTCTGAAATTGAATCATGAATAGTTGACAGAAAACAGTTGAATAAAATTTTCTTAAAGATTTGAATAATGTTGAATAAATATGTATTAAATATGGCAATGAATTTCCTCTTTTCATTACATCTAGTAAAAATATCGATCGCAAATTTTTTTTCAGCTCTTTTTGACGCAATATAAGCGTGGTCTTTAAAAAAACTATTTTTTAAACGCATACTAAATTTACATTTAATATATTTAATGATGAAATTTTTATGTGCAATTTCAAACTATTTTAAATATACATTTGTAATCATGTAAACGATCAGAAATATGAGGAAGTGACTACGGTAACCTCAAATTCCCAAAAAACATGATGCAAACAGATCTTGCCTAAGCTCAAAGCTGCAGGGATTTTAGGAACTATAGCAGCTTGGATTGAAAACTGGTTAACTGACAGGAAGCAGCGAGTACTTATTAGAGGCACAATGTCACAGTGGGCCTGCGTTAATAGTGGGGTACCGCAGGGTTCAGTTTTAGGACCACCATTGTTCCTAAGTTACGTTAATGATATTGACACCAATACAAACAGTAAACTGGTTATATTTGCAGACGACACCAAGGTGGGTGGTGTAGCAGATACTAAACTAGCAGCACAGAGGCTACAACAGGATCTTGATTTAATTAGCGACTGGGCTGATACTTGACAGATGAAATTTAACATAGATAAATGTATGGTAATCCATGCAGGAAGAAATATAAAGTACAGATATTTTATGGGTTCCACTGAAATAAAGGTAGCTGATTACGAGAAAGATCTCGGTGTGTATGTTGATGCTTCCATGTCCCACTCTCGCCAGTGTGGGGAAGCAATAAAAAAGGCCAATAGAATGTTCGGTTGCATCTCTAGGTGTGTGGAGTTTAAGTCAAGGGAGGTGATGTGATGATTATATAATTCCTCGGTAAGAACTCACCTAGAATATTGTGTGCAGGTTTGGTAACCATACCTTAACCAGGACATTGCTGCCTTAGAAAAGATGCAACGGAGGGCCACGAGAATGATTCCTGGTCTTAGAGGAATGTCTTATAAAGAGAGATTGGCTGAGCTGAATCTGTTTAGCCTCGAGCAAAGGAGATTAAGGGGAGACATGATCCAGGTCTTTAAGATTCTAACAGGTCTGGATGGTGTTCAGCCAAATGGCTCTTTCAATATTAGTTTAAATACTAGAACTCATGGCCATATGTGGAAATTAGCAGGAGAACATTTTAAAACGAATTTGAGGAAGCACTTCTTTACACAACGTGTTGTTAGAGTATGGAATAGTCTTCATACTAGTGTAGCGCAAGCTAAAACCCTGGGTTCGTTTAAATCAGAGCTAGGTAAGATTTTAACAACTCTGAGCTATTAGTTAAGTTCTCCCCAAACGAGCATGATGCGCCGAATGGCGTCCTGCTTAGTGACCCCAGGCCGTGGTGTGGGGGCAGGGGGGATGCAATGATTGCAAACTGGCCAGACACCACCAAGGGCAGATCAGCACCATGTAAGCCATTGATTATCATGGTGTGCTTACTAATGGCATAAGGGTGTTATAACAGGGCATAGCTGGTACTTGGCCATGGCTGGTACTTGCAGAAACAGGGATTGTAAGAAGAAAGGCTCCTCGGATCACCACTACAATCTCTACCTCAGAGGGGTCACCAGAAGCCCTGACTTTGAGACACTTCAGAGGGATAGAAGAAATAATCGGGGCCTAACTGAGGAACAAGACAGGTTTTTGGATGACCTTTCTCCAGAGTTAGCAGAGAAGTGCAGAAGGGCCTTCACTAATAATTCATCTACGCTTAACTGCCTCCTCCAAGTCCCAGGCTAGTCTCCTGAAGGACAGTGGACTGAGAGAATTTCCTGTTATTATGATGTTAATGGAAGTGACAGCAAATGCAGAAAGTTGGAACCCTGGTGGATTTGGCTTCTGACACTAATTGCATCACTCACAAAGCTGCCAACAGGTTAAGCTTCAGGAGTGAGAAGGTTACATTAGTTGAGCATGGGGTTGATAGCATGACCACTAAAATAGCCACAAGAAGATATCTTGTCAGAGCCTGTGTTAAAACGTCCAAGGGAACCGAAAGGGCTCATGAACTGGTCTGTTATGGCCTAAAAGATATTGCAAAAGTTCATCATGGAGTCAAACAGCTGAAGAAATTCTTCCCAGAAGTGGAACTTCAGGAGCTGAGAAGACCTGGGGAAACTGAATTGCTTATAAGTGACAGAGAAGGGAGACTTTCCCCACAAACGGTGAAAGATGTGGGAGATCTTCTGTTATGGGAAAGCCCTCTTGGAATGATGCTAGGTGGAACACACCCTGACCTGTTTGAGCAAGTGAATGTGACTGCATATGAGTCAAAGACACATTTTGCTCGTTCCATGAGAAATATGTCATGGAACGAGCAATATGTTCCATGTGAAATATGTTGAAATCCCTGCTGAGGTTCCCTTCAGGAGAAAGACAGTTCACCTGCAAAGCACCATGATTGAGCCCAAACACATAGCTCAATTATGTATTGTTAACTAAGTAAAGTTAGCTAGAATAATTAGGGTGAATCCTGATAAAAAGGGACAGTGTCATGATCCGTCCGTCCGAGCCTCGTGTGTCCCACGCCCCCCTCGCTACCCCGTGTTCAACTCTGATGGAATCACCTGTTGTCAATCGCGTTCATCTGTTTCGCATCAGTTTCATGCCCGTCTTGTGTATTTAGTATGCGTCTTAGTCAGCCTTGTCAGATCCGTCATTGTGGTGTTTTGTAGCGTGTCTCTGATGGTCCTGTGATTACCCTGCTCTAGGAGATTAAACCCCGTTTACCCCAATCCTCTGCCTGCTTACTCCTCTGTTTGCCTCACGCCACCGACACCCTACACCACTTTACCCAGCGTCGTGACAGAGAGATGTTGAAGTCAGAACATTTCTCAGTTACCCAATCATAATTATGAAGCCATCTCAAGGCACTCCACCAACAAAATTCCTGCCACAATCCTCCACAGGGGGTAACGTATTCTGAATACTTTGATTTACTAATTAATATATTGTCATGCTTTTTACAACTACATGAATGTAGCAATCACATCCTGCAAATTCTTGTTTGTTTTTCTCTACCAATTGGCTGTTAAGCCCAAATCTCCCTGAACAATATATTTACTGTAGAGGAGCAAAGACTTGGGTATGTTAACATACAGTACGACGTTTTGTCTGCTTTTTATCTTAAAGATAATAAAACAAGCCCTGTCTTTCCTTAACCATTTCTTTATTTACAAAGCTGAAAAGTGGAAGAGTATTAAACAAACGTAAAAAATGCCATTGAAAAGTACTGGTCACCAACATATTCCATCACTTAGTTAAAATAAGTAGCCTTGCACAAGGTAAAAAGCATTTTCATTGACCCTTTTCCTGATTAGGACAAAAAAGACAATATATAAAACACTGTCAATATTATTCTTCCAATAATAATTTCAAATTATTAAAGGTCCTTCAATACAAATCAGATATTCAAACTTCATGTGACAATGACAAAATGCATTTTAAAACTTGCACCAAATATAATTTTAAACACAAGACAATATATGTTTTAATGCCACCCAGCAACATTATTTCATGGCCATTTAACAAAGGCATGCAACAGGAACCATCCAACGTGTCAGTGCTGAACTACTTGGTTGAAAAACTTAAATCCCCCCAAAAATCCAATAATTGGCTAACAATTGCAGTACATATATGAGGTGCTGCTTTTCAAATGCATGCCAAAAAACAAATACTAAGATTACAAAATAATGAGGTTACAAGCCTTATCTGTGAACAATATTTTCAGCAACCTACCTACATCTGTTCCACTTAATCTACAGTCCAGTAAAGGCGATTGTAACGCAGCAAGAGCACCTGTTCAAAGTGTTTGTCTGTCATGCGGTTACGGAGTGGGGTGAAAACAAGTCCTCCGTGGCTAAAGAGACGTTCGACAGGAGCACTTGACGGCAGAGTCGTATTGTATTTTAAGAAGAGGGCTCTGATCACTGGATATGCCTTTAATGAGGCCAGTGTCTTGTCTGAATCTTGAAGATAAATTCAATGTACCTCATCCTCCGCTGTAGAACAGGTGACCTTTAGACTCTGAAAACTGTTGTCGTCATCATCTTCTGGCTCATTCCCCACTGAGGCAGGTCCAGTGGTGCACAGTGGTTCTGTGTTGAGTAGACGAGCCTCTTGGACCATTGTTCTTTTCATGGATTCTCTCTCATCATCAGTAAGCCAGCCACCAGTGTTGAAATTTTGGTATGGTGGATGCTGCCATCAGTGCCTCAGGGGAGGCCAGTACAGCTGCAAATCAAGTGTCAATGGCTTTGATGATCACTAAGAGGATGTGAGCTGAAAATTACACTTGTGTCAACTTTTCAGATAACTTGGCTTTCAAACTGAGAACGGTGAGCATCACAAATCTGAAATGAATTATTTTCCCCCTGAAGCAGGTTGACTGAATAGGCAAGTGGTTTCAGAATGGCTGCATGCTCTTTGAGAAACACTGTCTCTTGAGGATGCAGTTTTGCCACTTCCAGTTGGTCACAGATTTCATTGAGCTGACTCTCAGGTAGACTCATTAGCTTTTCGATTGCACGGTACTCTGATCTCCACCTAGTCACTGAAGGTACAACACATCTCATTTGTGCAATTTCTTCAATTATGTCAGAAGCACCTGATGAGCGATTCCAGATGGCAACACATTTTGCCATTGCACTACTATATAATTTTCACCTTGATGTGAAGCAGCTTTATCAAGGTCAGTCGTGGCAATGAGATTTAACGTGTGCGCAGCTGTTTGTGTTTTACTGTTTGTGGATGGTGTGGTGGCAAAAAGAAGTTTATCTCCTCGTGCTCTTGCTCCTCAAGTACTGTAGTGACATGTACAAATTGTACATCATCTGTGTCTTCCAGATCATCTTCTGTTTCCAAATCTCCACATTCATTGACAGCTTTTACAAAATTGTCCCCATCGTCTGTGACTGTATCAGTAACCTTGCCTCGGATTTGAAATTCAGCATGAACCTGACTTATTTTGGCAGCGGTAGCATCATACGTGTGACGGCCTCTTATCCTCTCACATGCCAGTGCAGCAGACTTGTGATCCAATGTGCCGGACTCGATCCAGTGACACGTGATGCCAAAGAAACTTCTGTGATGCGCTGTCCATATATCTACTGTTGTGCACACATTTTCAGTATGTTGAAGAATTTCAGTTCCTGCTTCCTTCATTTTTTGGAAAGGTTTTCTCAATGTGCCTCATCAATGTTTTTTTGCACAGGAGTGCACACTTAGTCAAACATCTTATGGAATGAGGTGCCCTCAACAGTAGAAAAGGGCTGCACTTTGCTGACTATGAAGTCAAATACCAGGGAATTTACTCTCCTTTGGGTGATGGCTGGAGTGCTAAGGATGGCTTCTTTGAGAGGAGGAGGGGTTGAGTCTTTGCCACTCTGTTCATCACCATGATCCGGTGTGTTTGCTTTGCGAAAACTGTGCATGACCCTGGGATGCATCCTCTGAAAAAAAGAAAGACAGACAAAAAGAAAACATATTTCTGAAACAGACATCACTGCAAAAACTGCAGCCTTACCCAATGTCCACCCAACTGTTACTCATTTTATATTAAGATTTAAAAATCTAGTTGGTATTGCTTTCAGAATTGCACATGATTATTTGCAGCTAGCAGGTTGTTAATGCTATCTATCAAGTCTAATAGTCTGCAGTCTATGAACTAACCTCAGCTAACGCCAGCTAACAATGTTAGCTTGGTGGTGAGTAGCCTTCAGTAATAGTAATAAATCACACAGTACATTGAAGATACTGAAGTGGCACATAATACAGGTAGCTACCACAACTAAAACAAGGTAGTTGCAGTAGACTAACCTTAGTTTTTTTTTAAATAACTTACTTCCAGATGTTTCTTTAGGTTGAAGATGGAGTCTTTTGATGCTGAGAGGAGCTTGGTTGCTGGCAAACAGAGTTTGCATTGCATGGTCAGATATCGGCCATCCCTTTCTTCTTTAAATGTGAAGTGGTGTCGGAATTTCCAAGTAAGAAATGCATTCCTGCCCGGGGGCTGCTGGCTCTCTTGTGCTAACTCTGGGTCCATTGTGTAACTGACGCCACCAACATTAACAGGACGCTTACATTAGAGCCCCTTATTGTGTGTTTTGTTTAGGTTTCCGCCAATGAGTGGAATTACGAAAACTAGAGAGGGGATAGTCTAACATATGAAACAGGAAAAGACCCACGCTGTATAATCCATTTATTTCAACAAAGTAACTGTATTGTATTTATCACCTATTTAAACGGAATGCAGTAACTCATATTTTGTATTCTAAATATGTAACGCTGGTACATGTATTCCGTTACTCCCAAACACTGACTGCAGTTCAATGGCATCTAACCCGATTCACAGCCCAGCTAACAGGCTGACTGGCAGCAAGGATAAAATCGAGCCCAGGACTCCAGCCACTAAGACTTACTACTCAAGATGTGTGAATTAAACATAAATCAAATTCAAATACAATTTTAACAAATCCAAAGCACAATTAAATCAGCACAATGCTGATAACATTAAAAAGAGAAACAAACTTGGAGGTAAAAAAGTGCAGAAACCAAAACCACAGCGAACAAAGTAGTAGGAGCATGCAGAAGCAAAACAGCAGTGCCCAGTCTTGACATGTAAAACAAATGTCATTCATACAGCAGCAACAAAACAAGTGCTCAAGCAGCAGTTCAAAATTAATAAACCACATAAAACAAAACCCCAACTAGCATGCCAAGATATCATGGATTACATTAAAACGGCCGACAATCCAGCAACAAGTGTGGGAACCCCAGTAACAAGGTGGAGTATGTGACCACTAATCTAGAAGCAGCCAGGGAGCAAACCGCACAGGGGACAATCTTACAAATTTGAGGACCGCCCTGCTCATGTTGCCACATCGGCAACCAAATGGCAACGTCAGGTCCCAGGCTCTAAAAAGTGACGGCCCTCCAGACGAGTGGCCAGTGGAAGCAGTCATCACACCACTAACCACATGGTCAAATGACACCAAGCTGCCCTGTTTATATGGAATGCACTAATTAAGGGCACTAAATAGGCAGCGGACTTGACATTTGCACTAATTACTGCATGTTCTCTCTCCTTGCTTTTTATCACCTATGTGCGTAGCGGCCTTCCCTAGAAAAAGCAAAAAGGCGTCTTACTTATCACTGCCCCCTCGTCTCCAACTAACCACGGCCCTGTGGCGAGGTCACTTGGCCCTACCGGCACGCTGGTCAGAGCCTACTTTAAAACTGCATTATTGTAGAATAAACCCCTCAGGCCCTATTCTAAAAATTGCATTATTTAGAGTAAACCCCACACTATGGAGTGCGTTTGAGCGTGTGTGTGTGCATTGCAGAAGATAGGACCTTGGTAGCGGAGCGTACGGGACCCCCGCAGTGTCCTTGGTGTGGCAACCCCACTATTTGCTGACGAGCGATCGGAAAGCTGGGTTAGAGTCCCGGGGAATTCAGGACCCCCGAAGAGCTAAATTGGGCAGAGGGCAGAAGGTCCCCCTCACTAAAATAGGTTGGAGGCCCGAGGTATAAAGTCCTCGAAGTGCCGGGTTGGAGGCCCTGGGTTAAAAACCCAAAAGTACCAGGTAAAGGCCCTGGGAAAAGGTCCCAGAAGAGCCAGGGTTCAGATCAGAAAACCCGAGACTACGGGAGTGTCAAAGCTTGTGTGCAGTGTGAGTGTTTTGTTGTCTTGCTGTTGTTGTTTGTCTTTTGCTGGTATTTATTAATAGGACATTCAACTAAAGTAAAAGGTGCACTAAGTGTGGGTGGGCAAACCCCCACCCGGAGGCAGAAGGGCTTTTCGCAAAGGAGTTGAAAAGGTTGAAACGGCCCAGCTAAAGATGGAGTACGGCTTTGACAAGGAGTCAGGTGACGGGGGATGGGCACCCCCTACTAATATGGTGTGGAAGCCCCTAGTAAGGCAAATGCAGGTGGTAAAGGAGACTGTACAGGGAGCAGTTCCCGAGAGAGATAAGGGGTGCGCGAGGCACAGAGATGAAGCAGCGTGCAGGGGGGCGCGCGCTGATCTTACGCAGAGAGGGAAGCAGTTCCCCGTATTGCAGGGAGCGGGTGGATATGAGAGGAATAAACCTCTTTCTATAGGAGACGCGCAGGCTTTGGCAGATAAAATGCCTCCCCCGGCCGAGGGAGCAAGACAGTGGATGGATAAGCTAGATCAGCTCACTCAGGGCCTGAAGCTTGCGATGGGAGATTTCAGGGCAGTGGCAGCACGGTCCATGACCAGACACTCCCTGCAGGACTTAGAATATCGTGCAGGGACCACGATCTGTGCAGATAGTGACCCACTGATGCCTCTAGTGATGGACCTGGGTCACGCCATGCGGGAGATGTTCCCCGCCCCAAGCAGTGTGGCTGCTCCAAAATTTTTATGGGACTGTAAATTACACCCTAGAGAGCATTTGGATAACTGAGGAGAGGGCTGAACCCGGTGCACCAGGTGCCATACTGGCCAGGTAGGGGTTTGCCAGGAGTGGTTTAGGTGCACCGTATTGGATGGGGTCTCCAAGGGAGTTAGGGAAGCCTTATGGGGCAACCCGGACCTTACAGGGGCACCATCTCAGGTATGAGACCGGCATGTGTACATCATTTACAGAGGGCCAAAGAGGAAGACACTAAGGCAGAGAATAAACTAAAGCAACTACAGGCACAGCTGATAAAACTGCAGGTGGCTGAGGCGAGACAGAAAGAAACTGTGAAAAGGACTGAGAAAAGGACAGGGAAAGCAGCTGGTGGCCCCCAGAGGGACCACCTGTGGACCAACCTGCCTCGTGGCAGCGGCCCCCCACCCACCAATAGGGGGGGATGGGACCAACCATGGAGAGGGCCCCGGGGCAGTTTCAGGCAGGGAGCAGGGGCCGGGGCTGGGGAAGGGGTGTGCTGCAAGGAGGACCGCAGTCAGGTGTCTGTCATAGGTGCAGGGGGGAAGGACACTGGTCCAGGGATTGCCCAGCAGCGACCCCAGGCGACGCCCGTGGCAGAGGAAGGCCTCCGGTGAATCAGCCAGTGGGCTCTAACCCACAGGCATCATCATCAGCTGGACAGTTTCCAATGGCGGGCGACA